>DWKL01003728.1:0-11230 GCA_018249415.1 Phareas burnsi
TATTAAAACTAAAACTAGAACCAATACGTACTGCCTGTCGTCCCGAAGAATTATTGATGGTGTTCCCTTTATACCGATCTAGTGAAATATCTTCGTTATATCTTCTAGGTGCATTTGTTTTATGCAGTTTAGTAGAAACTACCGAAGACTGAATATTTTTAGTTTTAACAGTAGCGAAAGGCATTGAAACTAAACTTGATGCAGATTTAGTTTGCCGTGAACTTGTATAAGATCCTCTGTCGTGTGTTTTAAATTTATCATTTCTCTGTTCTAAAATTTTTTTACAAAGTATCGGATCACATTCACCAGGAATACAAACTCCCGGTTCACATAGATATGGGAGTAATTCATATTCTCTAAGCAGTTCTAATCGGTTTCTTTTTTTCGTTTCAACATATCTATCAATCATGACGGGAGCTATTTTAGTTTTCGTTAATATAGATGTCATTGTACTAGTTGTTGATTGGCACTGACAATGATTTATTGATGTTTTTAATAGCTTTTTAGTTTTTTTCAATTTATGAGATTTAAGCTTACATATACATTTAATTAAGGTGGTTTTCGCCTGCTTATATTTAGCTTTTGCAAAAGAACCTTTCTTTTTCAAGATTTCAGGGGGCGCATATTTTCTTATGCTAGGAGTAAGTTTTACTTTATCCCTTATTAATGATGGTTTTACCTCATTTTGGTCATCTTTTTTGTAAAATTCAACATTAAAACTAAATTTTGATTCAATACGTACAGCCTTCGTATGAGATTTAGGACTTTCATTCGTAATATGTTTTTGAAGGTCTACTTGTGAAGAAAGTTCTTTTTGTTTCACTGCCATTGCTATATTTTTATCAGTTTTAGCAATCGGTTTCTTTGTTAAACTTGATATTGATTTTGTGCCATAACCTGTATTAGTGTGGACGCTACCAACTTGTTTCATAGTTAGAATCTCACTATATTCATCTGTCTGATTGATCTTAGCATCATATTTTTTAGGATGTATTTTTAACTCTTTTAGTGCACGTTGTGGTGGTCCTAGGGATGGCTTTAATATAACTTGGGATCCTTTGTGATGTCCACGCGCCTTTCTATGTTTACCTTTATATGCATATTGTTTTACTCTATTGTCATTGAACTGTATACCGGAAGGTTGACTTAACTTATTAGATGTTTTAGAATCAGTGTTAGTTTTATAGAATTCCATGTCAAAACTAAATGATGAACCTATCCGTACGGCTTGACGACTACGGGTCTCATATTTATCTTTTTTCAAAGACTGGAATTCTTTTCCCTTTGCGCCATGTTTTCTTCGAATGTCACTACGGTTTTTAACATTATTAATGATATCTCCTTCACGAGAGGACACAATTGGAGGAAATTCCTCAGACTTTTTGACGATTTCCTGTTGTAAATTAGGTTTATCTTTAATACCCTGTTTCATACCCCGTCTCATTTCTTTGGTTTCTAAAAGCCCGCGTCGTCCCATTATTTCATTTCCACCTTCAACGCGTAACATGGGTTTTTGTTTTTTCATATGTGTTGCAGTAGTCATAGCAAATTGTTCTGCTTGAACGCTACTACTTGATTTCCTTATAGGTGTCTCACCAATATTAACCTCTCGATTAAACTTTTCATACTTAACTGCCTGTTTACGATCCCACTGTCGATTGCGTTTAGGCGATCTCCTTAGTTTAATAATCCTAAAGCATTCTTCAGGCTCACACGAATCAGGTAGGCATTCTAAATTACATTCCCAATCTTTCATTATTGCTTTTCGTTTAAGATAATCCTTAAACTTTACTATAGAATCTTTTTTTATTTTAAAATTAGTTTCGTCTTCGGGATTCTCAATATATTCAAATGCTTCATTATTCCGCTGTAGACCTTTTACAGCTTGTAGAGATTTTCGTACACCAGTCTCAATGTTGGTTTTCAATTTATCCTTAGTCTGTTTCATTTTTTCCAAAGATTTGTTTGTATGAAGTTGTAAATTCTGTTTAATGTTCGATGCAGATTCATTGAGTTTTTTCATATCTTCTTCTAATTTATCTTGAAGACCCTTATATTTTTCATATGATTTTCTGGCAATCTTTTTTAATTTAGATTCTTCTACCTTATTTTGTTCTTCCATGGTAGGAATTGGAACTAATGGAACGGGACGGATCTTTGCATTCATAACCTTTGAGTGATTTTTAATTAAACCACTAAATTTAAATGTACATGTGCACGGATCCGATCTTATATGCTTAGCTTTGAAGCGTACGCCCCTTTTATTATATCGATCTCCTTGCACTCTTTGATCGTATCGCGCTCTATGACCATATTGCGCTCTATGACCGTATTTTCCTTCAAATCTTCGACTATGAGATCGCTTGTAACGATTATCATTTTTATCACTTTCTAAAAGTTTGGCTTTTGAAGAACAACTGCAACAGCTACAGCATTCACCTATTTTTTTTGGATTTATTGCTCCACCTTTATCAATAATGTCAACTAATTCTAAGATTGCACCACTTTTTTCCGTGTCATTTAGAGGTTTTACAGCATGGTGGTGATTTCTAGGCCTTAAATCAGCTTTTTTATCCAGACTTAATGTGCTGTCAGAAATAAGGCGAGCTCTAAGATCATCATAAACTGCCCTGGTCCTCACTAATCTATTAAGCAATTTTCGTTCACGCAAAGGAATATACTTTCCATAGTACAATCGATCTATCCTCGAGCCATGTGCAACATATTTTCTGATAGAAGGTTGCTCAGACTCACTTTTATATAGACAAGACGTACACGAACAACTTTGACTGGCGCTGTCCGTCCTCTGTATAGGCTTCATGGCTGCTGTGTCGCTTTTCCGTAATCAAGATAACATCACAATTAGAAAGATAAATTATAGGGCGAAATCTTCAAACAAACCACAATTTTCATACCACAAAGTCTCTTCACTGATAATACAATTCATAAAACGTCCACCTGAAAAATATAGTTCAAGTAAGGCGGAGAATAAATTATTTACAGATAAAATTGCATCAAGATTGTTTGTTTCGTATTGACAATCGGTCCTACAGGTTCATCGGATATGTAACGAAGCGTTTTCCATGCTCAGTTAGAGCGAAAGCTTCACATACTTTAGAACTACTTGGTTCGGCCGTGGGGGTACGACCACCGCCCTCACAATTTGCCGTGAAACAGTGTGTTTCGGTTAGAGATATGTGGTTCCCGGCCACACTTATAGTGAGGCGATAATCTGAGTCTTCAGAAGTAGTGACGAATCTACGTATAACTTCAGATAGAACTTCAGTTTTGTTCGAGGTTAGATGTAGTTGTCCATGGACTGCAGTAAGCACTTAACATCAGGTGGCCTGCAAGCACGTTTGCAAATTTTCTCAACAAAAGAAAAAACACTAATAATCATAATTAGTTAAAGACTTCATCGCGTTTCATTTCGGCTGCACAATCCCCTCATTATTTTCCGTGCGAGTTATGTCTGTGCTGTTTTGTTCGGATTTAAAAGGCGTGTTAAGACGTACTTATGTAATGTGTTCCAACAGACCTCAAGAATGGCAACGATCTTTTCATCGACAATCCGAGACTTTTGTTCTATTTGGAGTTTCTATCGGACGTTCGTATGTGTTGTTGTAACTTAACATCGTTGAGTTGGTTTGAATATTTTAATAGATAATAGGGAAAATTGCTTGTGAAGCAGAAGCGCGGCTTGTGTCATCAATCGACAAAGTTACATTGTACGCGATCGGGAGTTGTGTCGACCCGTGTGGCGGAACGGTTACGATACCGGTTTTCCGATCTACAAGGTTCCGGACATGATTCCTGGCCAGGCAAACATCTAAATGAAAAATTTAGATTTCTATTCTGGGTCTGCGGGTTTGTATACTTGTCTTGTATGTGTCATTAGTATCCACGAAACTGGGCATCCTAGTGTGAGATTATGAGTCTAGAAAGCGTTTGTTTGTTTGTTTGTTTAAACTTTAGTCCCAAAATTTTACGTGCCTTTTCGTGGTTCGGAGGGCACGTTAACAAGTCTGTCTCAGTCATCGATAACTGACAGTCGTTTATTGTCGGTCAATTTGTTGTTTCCTCGCTCTGCCTGGTTTAGGCCCGCGAAGCGAGATATATTCACCCCTCGAAAATAGGGAGCAGAATAGTAAAAAAAGTAAATAATAATATAAACCTTAAAAAAATACCCGAACAAAGGTACAATTTAATGGTTTATGTTTTAAAGCTTTATTTATTTGCCATTTATTGTAAAATGTTACAATGGTCGGACTTAATGCCTAGTGGCATTCTCTATCAGTCTACCTTTGGTGATGGTGAGAAATATTTTGCAGGCTCATATGCTATAAAAAAGAGAATACAGAATAAAGAATAATCCATTATCCATCAGCTATATTTAAGGCATAAACCCAAACGCAACTTAAACGGAGAACAAGCGATATTTCTAGGTAAAAAAAAATTATATAACAAACCGAGGTTACGAAATAGACATATGGAAAGTAACTATAAATAGCTTACCGGACAACAACAATGATTAAAACGCCACACAGACGTTACATTTATAAAATACTGATCTCTGATCTCGAGCATTTTTGAATTATGCGTCTAAACGACGTAATGAATTACAAAAATTTTAAATTTACAAAATATATCACATAGCAACTGTCATCGCATGTTTGGTATAAGGGACTTTTTAAATTTATTGTTTTTATATTTAACATTATGCCTGGCCATGGCATGGCCAGGCATAATGTTGTTCCATGTATCAAAATTAAACGATAAAACCTTAAAATTCAGGTTTTAATAAACAAAAAATATAGTGACAAGACATTAACAATGACATTAATACTCTTTCTTTAAAAGAGCGGTTCAGGATATGAAAAGAGGTCTATATCACAAAAGGTATAGGTGGGTGGTAGAACTATAGTTCATCCGGAGAAGTACCACCTCCGCCCTCATAATCCTCCGTAAAGCAGTTTTTGTGTTTCGGTCGGAGAAGTACGGTTTCCGGCCACACAGCGAGGCGACCTTCTCAGCCCTCAGGAGTAGTGACGCATCTATGTACGACCCTAGACTGAACTTCAGTTTTGGTTGAGGTTAAATGTAGGTGTCCATGGGCTGCAGTGACCACTTAAAATCAGGTGGCCTGCACGCTCGTTTGCTACTCCTCTAACATAAAAAGAGAACTGAAGCTCTATCTGCGGTTATACGTAGACGCGTCACCAGAGCCTAAGAGTCGTTTCGTTATAAGTATACCCGGTAACCGCATCTCGCCAACCGAGACACAAAAACTACTCCACCTGCTAGTACTTCCCCCGGACGAACTATACATAGTCCTACTACCTATAGTCTAAAAAAATTATTTTCTATGTAAGATCAAAATCGAGAAATTTCTACCGGTTGATGGATAAAGATTTCTGTCCGGTATTTTTCTATATATGATTTGTTTTGATGATTTTAATGGTCAGCAGTGACTACCTCATCTATACTTCGATAATTATAGCATTTTTCTACTTCTATTACATAAAAAGCATACAGAAAACAGTAGGACAGACAGACAATTTCTAATTAGGTTTATATTGTATATAAAGATGAGCTAGAGCTGCAGCGCTTTTCATTTTTTGGCGAGTACTGGGTGTTTTCGGAACCAAAACTAACATATACCGCTCCGTGTGAAAACCTCTTTATCATTAACAAAGTTTAGCCATTTTCTCGACGAAACGAAAATATTAAATCGTGTCTTCAAACACAGGGAGAGAGAACTATTTTATTTAACTAAACAGATGCCTTGCGTGGTGTAGCTGCAACCGGACAAGTGACAGTGCTGTGACAAAGGATTCCGAGTTCGATTCCTAGCCATACCCATATCTAAATGATGAATTTAGATTTATGGGTCTGGGTGTTTGTGTACTGGGCTGTATGTATCCATGCATGAATTCTGTATGTATCCATGGCACTGACCACACCGGGAATCCTAGTGGTAAGAGTATAGAGAGCGTCATTTTTTATTTTTATTTCACTAAAGCGAAAATAAGTACGTAGAATAATTTATTATTTTGTATCTGCATACATATATTATGTATAATGAATAGGATTTACATAAAGGTGAGTGATTCACCCCTGATCATCTACTCGAATTACATCACTTACTGGACGCCAATAACTTATTCGTCAACGACTACCGACGAATGTCAACGAATACTACTGTGGCGAATACTAAATGTGCTAAATGGCTTTTCCCCGCGTGCCCCACAGTCCCACTGATCAGCAGAGGAACAGTGGAAATTCGCGGGCGATCAGAATTGGGATTGAGACTGTTCGTTTATAGGAAAGATAATACAAAATTGTAGTTTTACGAGGTAATTTTAATTAAAAAGGGCTAAACGTTTATATAACATTTTTAAATGTTTATACCTTATTAAAAATCACCTTTCATTATGATCTTAGCGTATTATTACTCTAATATACTTAAAATAACATTATTTTATTTAATTTTTACGTTACACTACATATTATATACGATATATATAATTACATAATTATAAAATCGTAAAATCATATCAGTAATGATAATAAGTTACTACATAAATACTAACTATAACTACAGTAATAATAATAAAAAATAACTACAATAATAATACTTTATACATTTTATATCGGGCACACTGACAATCAACTCGAAAAAACTTATGTGAACTTTTCGGCGAACGCACCAAAAGTTCAACGCTTGATCCGTAAGAAGTTTGCCGATGTCACTATGTTATGAGTATTGAGTAAAGTAAAATGTACTACACAGAGAGTAGTATTTATTCATCAGAGGTTAGTGACTTGCAAGACACCTGCGTGACAGGTTGCACCGAAGTCGCACGGTACAAACTTACCTTGCGGCTTAAAAGTTTCAAACTCTGTCCACACTCCAATGCAAACTTGACTATTCAACAAACACACACGCCACTAAACTTTTTTTACACCACATAAATAAGCACTAAATGTAAGTGACGAATAAGTTATTCCGCGAGTTTCGAATAACAATTTCACGCGATACAAACCGACTCCCACACTCGAAAGGCAAAAGCAAACTAAATAACGGCTAGAGTCGAGGGACATTCGACGCTTGGTTTTGTAATAAAAGCTCCTTTTCTTCAAAGTTTCGTTTGGGCTTCTAGCGCCATCTATATTACATTATGGAACTAAAACAAGTACAAGCGCCCCCTATTCTGTACTATTAAACTATTATAAGCCCGCTTATCACTAAGAGGTTCTACACTGTGCCGCCAGGTGGCATTTGCGCAGAATTTGAAGGCGTAGATATGCTTCATTCTTTACTTTTTCAAGGTAGGTATGCATTTAAATAAAATATTTTGGTTAGATTAAAAATACAACTTTATTATTATTATTTCTGAGATGAAAGTTACTCGATAGAGTCTGTGAGACATTCAGTTTAATTTAATTACACAATGAGAAATCGCTAGTTTTGTTATATATATTTTTATTTACATATAAATATTTATTCATGTCAAAAAGGAATAGAGTTATATCACATTTAATCGTTATAAAACAGTTGATATTTCTACTTACACTATTTACAATTTGTAATTACAAATTCATAACAGCATTTCCAGATAATTAAATAGTTATCAAACTATAAATATTATAGGTGTATATATGTTATATGTGAGAAGTTTGGCAAATAAGCTTAGAGACCACTTGGTGTTAAATGGTTACTGCAGCCCATGGACACCCATATCTAACCTCAATAACTTCAAACAGAACTGAAATCCTAACTAAGGTTGTACATAGAACTTCTACTACTCTAGGGGACTGAGATGGTCATTTTGCTTGTAAATGTAATCTACAACCACTTTCCTGTCAAGCGAAACAAAATTTGCTTAACAGAAAATTATGATGCCAGCAGTGGTACATTTGAATTATTTCTATCACCTATTAAACATTGAAGATCATTTACAGTGAACTAAAACAAAACAATTAATACTAATCATCGCTCATCCATCCTTTCTTTTTAGTTTTAAGTGTTGACTCACATAGGCAAGTGTTTTATTTTACATTTGATATAAACAAAAGAGACAATTAAGTGAGACAAAGCTAATTTAGAGCTTTGTTAAGAATAAATAAAAACTGTCAATTGACATAGTACAAATATTCTTATGTGACATTAAATTATCAACACATTTGTAGACAGTTTCTGATGTATTTTTGCTATTAAACAGTTTTACATTGAGATGGTTTGAGTAGGGCACGCCCTATAAATTTCTTATTCATGGGGCTATCTGCTGACTGAAATATTTAGACGAGACAACTTAAGATCTTGTTAAATCAAACTAGTTATTGTCTGCACTTTCCGAGTCTGAATCACTAGGAGGCCACATTGGTCTATTGTCTTTTTCATTTTGTGCAGATTCCAGATATTTTGTCTGCGCCTCAATAACACTCTTACTATCTGTACAGGCTGCATACATGTCCAATGCTTTAGAGTTCAACTCTAAAAATGAATGACCCCAAGAAAACTTGGATAAATAAAACTTAGCTTCTTGTCTATGGCCAGTGATGAACATAGCTGCTGCTAAAGCTTCTACACAGCTTAACTGATAGGGTTTTCCATAATTTATGGGATTAGCTGCGACTAAAAACGGTAGTAGTCTCGGATGCGGTGACTTCATTCTACCGAATGGAGTTTCGTCTATTTTAGCCCAGGAACAATCTATTACAGCAAGTCCAAACTTTTCTATAACATCTTTATCGTTAGGACTGACACACTGAGAGCCCACTGGCGACAGAACGAGTCCCTGAAAACGCTGACCGAGTTTCAAATTCTTGATGAGGTTATGTCGCAACAGTTTTCGTCCAGAGCACTTCTTCGGATCGCAGTGGTTCAAATCCCACATGGAAACTGCGAAAGTAGCTTCAGACCCTTCGCCATCTGAGCTATCATCACTGTCTCCGGAGGACTGTATACTTAGGTCATTGAGTCTCTCAGCATAATCACGTTGAACATGGTGGTTGGAGCGCTTACCATGCACTTTGCCTCTTCCAGGAGCCATAATCCTATATGTTTAAATGAAAACACTGTGCCAACATGGAGAATTGGTTAATTGCGGATATATTATATCTAGTATTTAACTCGCAAATCACAATGTTTATTTCTTTACAAGCTAATGACGTGAATCACGCTCTGAGCCTCTGACACATTTGACATTGACAATGATATCGTAAGTGTGGAAACTAATTCGATGTTGCCAGTATAATTTTCATTATTTCCATACATTGTATACAAAATGTGTAATTGTATTATTTCATTTTTAAATACAAGTTGTAAGGTCTGCTACAAACTTTTGGATTATTGGAAATTTCATTTAATTTCATTAACATTTTGTGGTATCTAATAAAATAAATTGAATTAGTACTTATATAGTATAACTAATTGTATTATTCTTTTTACATATATAAAGTACCTTTTTACACAGTAGGATTGTTTTTATAAAAAATCCTTTTAATATTTATTTCAATCGAAAACTACAACTTATAAAACCATTATAAATTGCCACGATTATAAATCGTTTATATAATAGGAAGAAGTAGGAATTATTCTAAACTTGCACCATTATTTTTAATTGTCTTTTCACCAAAGAAACGTTATGATGCGGCATTTAATCAATTATTCAGCCACAATATAACAAGTACGTTTTAATTGAAAAATTATAATTTTTTTTTATTGCCTATTATGTGTATTTGCTATTTATTTTTTTAAATATAAATGAGAAATAACAGTAAATATACATAAACAAAATCGTTTTGTTTATTGATTGTACCTTATTTGAATAAAAAATAGTTTTGAAAAATTAAAAAAATATATAAGTAATCATATTTTGCCATGTCGTCAATGTCTTAATATAAAGTACGACATCAGTACATCTCGATATTATTTAATTTGAAAAGTTATTATATTTTATCAAAATTGATTTCACAAGGGGCAGAATGAGCAGCGCCTCAATGGCGGGTAAGTTTAATTATTCTAACAGATTTTGCTACTTTTTTGTCCGATAAACGATTTGGACGTCCTTGTGACACCAATTTATTTTTTTCTGAATAAAATATTTTTATTCGGGAACTCCTGGTAGAGAGTACCTAGTACCTTCTTTGTTTAGAAAATACATATCCAGGATCCTCTTTGCGTTACTGCGTAGGGTCTCATGGATATTATAAAAGCTCTAATGTAGAAAGTACTTTAATAGTGGATGTAGTTCTTTTCACGCTTTTTATACTCATAACTCCATACCAGGATCACCTGTATCGTGGGTGCCATGGTCACCTACAAATACAAATACATATCTCCCCTTGTTAATCCACTGACACATAGTTCCATAAGTAACTTTAAATATATTTTGCTGTAGACCATGTTGTCTGAAGCTCCAAGGCTTCACTCATGTATAGGTACTTCTTTAGCCAAAGACAACAGACTCCAATTGTAAAACAGTAGTGATTCGACCGGGGAGATAACCTTGATTCACCTTGTTAATTCGTCGTGAAGCAGTTCTTGGTTGCAGTAATTCTTGGTTCTTAGTCGTTTTGGTTGGAGTGCTGTTATCGGATTCACTTACAAGTTAATCGACATCTTAATCTCTAGAGGCAGCACATACGGCGACCTCAGAACTTCAGTGTTGATTGAGGTTACATGTGCATGTCCATAGCCCACATTAACCACTTAACATAACTACTTCCTATTTTATTTATTTTGATTGTTAATGATCGAAATAGTTATGATATTTCTTATATTTCCTAGCCGCTTAATTAACATTTACACGCAAAAAGAAAAACAGGTCACGGAATATCCTTATATTTCTGATAGATAAAAAATATGCATTGAATTGAGAACCTTCTTTTAAAAGATTGTCATATTTAATAATCCACCAGCCTTAGTAAATTCTATATTGGATATAGGTGTACTGTAGAAATAGAAAGAAAGTTTTCCAAAATTACGCTTAAGTCTGTGTGTCGATGACGACAGTAGTTTAGTATCTCTTGTATCTAAATTTAATGGATACTTCTGACAATCACAGGAATAAAGGGAAGCATGGCTAATAAGGCCGCTCGGAAATACCCAACATATAACTTAGATAAAAAAATTACAAAAATTGAATTGAGAATCTTTAAGACAACTACACATCTCTAATCGAAACATAAGAATTGTTTTAAGGCAGATTGTGAAGGCGGCAGT
>DWKL01003729.1:0-11229 GCA_018249415.1 Phareas burnsi
CTTTGTCACTAGCAGTTAGAGGTTAGTTTTGTTGATATTCCGCCCTCTCACGCTGGGTGTTCGGGGTTCGAATCCCGCACGCAATTTTGATTTTTCGAAGTTATGTGCGTTTTAGAAACTAATGGTCACTTGCATTAACGGTGACAGGAACACTCTAAAAACCTATGCTACAATTGTTTCGTACCCCAGTGTATATTCCTTATTATATTATATTGTATTATATATTTACTTATATTGACTTGACACACATATTATATATATACATTTAAGTTTTATCAAGTCAGTATGTATATGTATATATTGACTTGATAAAACTTAACCAGTTTAGTAAACGCCCCATTTTTATTGTACCAGGCCACTCGGCTATCTACGCCAACGGTTGTGTCTTGTAACGCGTGATGCCATTTCTAGCTCTCTATCGTGTGGATCGAACCAATTGCCCGGTGCTCTGTTGCCGGTTGATGACCCTACTCGGTATTTCCGCCCATCAGCGGGTCATAGATCACTCATCGTCAAGTATACCTAGGAATAGAGCGCTGGAGATGTGTCGCGGATGTATTGCTACTCTATAGTAATGAGCAAAGAGATTTTGACATAACTTTTATTGTTCGCTTCGAACACCGCCAACCAATTTATATCTTGTACAGAGTTCTGTTGAATGGCGCGTTGAAACGGAGTTATCCACGCGTAATTATTCTATAAAAAGTAACCGAGTCCACCCTAGTCCAATGCGTACGCAATGCCTCTGATCGGCAAAAATGGAAGTCCATTGGTAGGAAAGCACTCCATAACGATGACATTTAATTTCCATCTCCATGTACCACATCTGCACAACCACGACCACTCTGTCAAGAGTGTCCGACTATGAAGAATTATTCTATGCCATTTTATAGATAGAACTATAGTTCGTCCCGTGAACCACAGAACAGTATGTACCGGTATTAGGTAGCGGTAACAAGCCTAGATAGTGAGTGAACCACAGAACAAAATAAGATGCTAGAAGTGCGAAGGAGGCGTGGTTCATGCGCCCAGTTGGTTTATGCATGTTATGCTAGGCTTAGTTGTTAGAACTGTAGTTCATCATTGAAGTAATACCGCCGCACTCACAATCTGCTGTGAAGCAATTCTTGTGTTTCGGTTGGAGAAGTTCGATTGCCGGGTACACTTACAGAGAGGCGATTATCTTAATCCCAAAGAGTAGCGCATGTATATACACCTTCAGATGGGACCACAGTTCTATTTAAGGTTAGATATGGGTGTCCATGGGCTGCAGTGACTACTTAACATCACGTAGCCTGCACGCTCGTTTGCTACTCTTCAAACAATAAAAAACTGGTATTATGACGTCGTCACCTTGGTACTTGAACGGGTTTCCATCCTGCATTATCTGTGAGCATTATCGATGCAATATCTTATGTAAGAATATCTTTACGTAGGCTTTTACAGACTGCCGAGCGTTTGTATTTTATAGTTTTGTGGACTATTCCACGCCGACATTTATATTGTATGTCATTAGGTTTTTTAGATTTCGACAATTTATATTACATGCCTTTGTGTAGGTTTTCCAGACTGTCAATAGTTTATCTTATATACCTTTATGTAGGTTTTCTAGATTTCGACAATTTATATTGCGTGCCTTTGTGTAGGGTTTTCACATTTCGACAATTTATATTGTATGTATGTATGACTGTCAAAAGTTAATATTGTTAATTCATTACCGTTACTATATGCTCTCAGAATGTGAAGGGTTACGTCGTAGTGCAGTGGCCAGCGTGGTGGGTTATAACCTAATTCTGCGGCAATGTGTGGAAGATGAAGTGTAGATATTTAAGAGTTTAAAGCGCGGATACGTTCAATTGTGCGAGGGTTTATTTTAAATTATATAAAGTGTTTGTCGCACGTCTGCTTTGCGCCTTACGGAACGTAAACCATCCACCTACTCAATTGTCCGTGTATCTTAAGTTCTAAACAAGCCTTATTTCGCATTAGCGATGTTATGTAGTTCATGATCACGTCGTAGTTTGGTGACGTAAACACTGCCGTCATATTTACGTAATGTTGGTTGTAACCCTTTTATGTTCCGTCGCGGGGTACGGAACTTCCCACAACTGTAAAGCCTGGAGCATACTTCACTAGACTGTGCAGGGAAATGCGATATGTGGCTAAGCCAAATCGGATGTTTTCAAGCCAGCTACAAGCCTTAACGACTACTATCTGTGGTAATATAATAAAGCTAAAGAGTTTGTTTGTTCGTTCGTATCTTTGTTTGTATGTTTAACTGCGATAATATTTGGAACTACCAGTCGGATTTGAAAAAATATTTTTGAATTAGATTATCGATTGAGGAAAGTTTTAGGTTGTGTAACATCATCCTAGGATTCGTATGAGTGGAGCAATTAGCAAGCATAGTTTAGGCTAAAAAGTATGCGAAATGAGACCGGACGCGGGCGAGTGAAAGCGGGCGATGTGGCCAATGGCTCTTGTTTATGCGAAAGAAGTCGCAGGCATCACCTAGTTTAATGATAACAACCGGTACTGACGGCTAAACATGCCTTCCACAGAGCACGGGAGCGCATGAAGTGTAGCCACTAGCAGTCACCCATCCAGCTCGTGACCGCGCGCGTCCTTCCGGTGCGCCGTGCGGATCAGTTCTAATTTCTTTTTGTACATGGGCATATACATATTAGGTGGTAATATACATTTTTAATGGTAGTAGAACTATAGTTCGCCCGAAAATTACCACCGCCGCCCTCACAATCCGCTGTGAAGGAGTACTTGTGTTTCGGTTGGAGAGGCGCGGTTGTCAGGTACACTTACAGCGAGGCGACCGTCACAGAGCTCTGGAGTAGTAACGTAATGTAGGACTTCAGATATAACTCCAATCTTATTTAAGATTAAGTGTAGGAGTCCATGGGCTGCAGTGACTATTAACATATAAGTTCCCGTGTGGTGTGGCCTTGAAAAGAACCGCTCCCTCTCTTCCCGTGGATGTCGTGGGCGACTAGGGGATTACATCCAGGACGGGCAACACCGTTTCCCTGCGACGGTATCCATTTACTGCGGTCACTAGTACACAGCAAAGCGGTGAGTGCAGCAAATCCCCCTTTCCGGAAACCTATATCCCGAAGAGGACATCTGAGGGCTGGTGAATGAATTCAATTAAAAAAATGACTTTTTTATTTTTTTAACTTTTATTTCTTTTGTTGCATTATTAAAATCGGATGAGTGTTTTTTTCCGTATTAAACAAAAGTTAGTCTCCAATGAGAATTATTTTTATTATGATTATTATTTTCTTTACGCTCTGAAGTTATTCAAATAGTTCGCGAGTAACGCACACATACTATTCCTGTTTTATTTAATTTAATTAAAATTTTAGTTATTTTAAGTTATTATTCGTAGTACTTGATGTTGTCTATTGTTTAACTCAGTTCAAATTCATTTCAGTGTGTAAAAAAATCATTCCTGATTAATGCCAAAGAAGTATCACTTCTAACTCACGTACACAAGTACACGCGTGTTTTTTTAAACATATATTCATAATCTACTTTAGCATATTTTATCGATATCGATATTTTATAAAGCCGGTTTCTACTTTCCTCCGCGCGAAAGTAATATTTTTCATTCTCGAAGGTATTATAAAGAAAATAATTAGTTAATCCATTAGTGAAACTGTGTATGCGTTACTTATTAACATTCTGTATGGTCAGTAAGTCGGGAGGTATTATTTTATTTACTAAATTAAAGTTTTCTAGTGTCGCCAAAAACTATGGTCACTTTGAAAAATGTTTCGTAAATTTGGACATGTTTAATTTTTCGTTCCTAATTTTCATCTTACTAGATAATATATATAGATAGCTCTAATAGATAAGGTTGCAGTGATAGCCTAGTGATAAGATTCCGGCCTCTTGCGGTGGGTCCACCGTTCGAATCAAGCACCCACCTCTAATTTTTTGAAGTTATTAGAAATTAATTATCACTTGCTTTAAACGGTGGATGAAAACATGGGGAGGAAATCTACACACCTGAAAGTCCTCTGTAAAGTTCTCGAAAGTGTGTGAAATTTACTAATCTGCACTTGGCCATCGTGGTGGACTATAACGCTTTGTACACTTATAGCCCCACACTAGACTGGTGGCTCCCAGACACATGTACACGAACACCTAGACTCAGACTAGAATCTAAATTCATCATTTAGATATCTGCTTGGCCGGGAATTGAACCCAGAGCCCTCTGTACGTCAGACAAGTACAAAGACTGCTGCTCCACGCGGTCGTTTTACTATGACCTAACCCTTCTCATTTCGAGTAGAAATCCGTGCCCAACAGTGGCAGTAATACATTGATGATGATGAGATATGATAGCTTCTAATAACTTAATTTTGATAGATGGTCGAACTCTAGTTTGTCCTCGGAAGTACCACAGGCGCCCGCACAATCTGCCTTGAAACAATTCCCGTGTTTCGGTTGGAGGGATGCGGTTGCCGGGTAAATAAACATGGAGGCGACCATCTTAGTCTTCAGGACTAGTAATGCATCTATTTACGGTCTCAGATAGGACTTTAGCTCTATTTAAGATTAGATGTGGGTGTCCGTGGGCTGTAGTGACTACCTAACATCAGGTGGCCTGTGAGTTCGTTTGCTACACTTCAAACATAAAAAAACTTAATCTTTATCTTTACTTATCTAATCTAATTAAGAAATCATTACAAGCCGTAGGCAAGTCGTTAAATATTTTGTCGAAAAAGTCAGTCATGATATTAACTCCACAGTAAATGCCAAGGTGTATGGGAATGACTCATAGTGTGAGTCTGCCATGATGACTGGTGTATGAGTCAGGGACCCCATTAAATAAACTGACATTGTGTAAACCATTTTAGGGTTCTGTAGTCTAGCGTGGTGTTGGGGACACTTGCGCGGCGACCATTTTCGTCCTCAGGATTGTAACGCATCTACGTACAACCTCAGTCGAAGATAGGACAATCCTCGTTGTAGTTACATGACCATGATGATATCCATGGGCTACTGTGACCATTTAATGTCAGGCCTGTACTCTCGTTTGCTACTCTTTCACCATAAAAAATGGCAAAAACAGAATACTTATAATTTCGTCCGTCTGTCCGTCTTTCTGTTCTGTCTGTGTCCGTGTTTCTATATGTCATATTCTGTTCGTCCAACTCTGGGATTCCCTTTGTCGTTGGTGCCATGGACACATACAAAGACGACTACACGCACACCCAGACCCAGATCGAGAATCTAAATTAATCATCTAAATGTCTGCGTGGCCGGTAATTGAACCCGGAACCGCGCGTCGCGCTGATCGTTACGGATCATAAAATAAAAAACTAATCATTGACCAATGACCCGGGTAGTGTTAGTAATTAATTATCACTTTAAAGGTGATGGAAAACATCGTGAGGAAACCTGTATGCCAGAGAGTACTCCGTAAAGTTCTCGCAGGTATGTGAAGAGTACCAATCAGCACTTAGCAGCGTGGTGAACTACGCCCTTCTTATTCAGCAGAGCGGTGTCAAGGATGTGGGATAGTAAAGGGTTGAAGATGATGACCTGGTTCCACGGTGTAACAGGTTACCTAACTGACACCCCTAACCACAGAACCCTACTGACATATTGGCCGATAAGACCTAGGTTCGCTAGGTCATAGCCTACATTTTGACCCCGTTTCTCGCAAGATCTAGGTTATAGGGTCGTGACCGAGTTTAAATTTCGAAATGGGTTTATTCAATGCTAGTTTTTGAATGCATCCAGGTCATTCACGGATTTCGAAGTGAACTGACCAAATGTGTTGATACCGGTGGTTCATCATCACCATCACTGTTATTGTCCCCACTACTGGGCACTAGTCTCAGAATGTAAAGGTTAAGCCATAGTCAGTGGCGTGGCTAGGCGTGGGCTAAACGGACTCTCGTCTACGTTTTCGCGCAGTAAGGGGCTTCGTGAGAAGCCTTTAGTGCGTTTCTCGTAACTAATGTTCGTAATTATAAAGTAGTAAAGTGAGTTCTTAAGTAAAAAACTACTTAGGTAACCATTTTTTTACAGTTCAGTAATTGCTTGAACGGTGAAGGAAAACATGGTGAGGAAATTATGTTTTCCTTCATCATTAAAGCAAGTGATAATTGATTTCTAATCTCGCACAAAACGATTCGAACGCCGGCATCCCGGCGTGAAGGACCAATTTTACCTCTGGACTATCACTGCCGCCCTTAAGCTACATTGCCGTTATCCAACATTTAATCAATTTCGACATTTTGAGGTTTCTGTAATCAGTCCGTAGTTTCACTGCTTGAAAGTGAACCTCTATTCGATCCGTTTTTGATATCTCAAACTCTTGCATATGATGTCTAGTTATGAAGTAGCAGTAATTTTTAAAATTGAACTCTTTTTTGACCATAATTGGAAAAATAGTTTTAATATGGAACGGCAGTATAGTTTAAGGGCGGCAGATCAATAGTGTCATTGATATTTGGCGATCTCTAAACCTAATATAATAAAGCTGAAGAGTTCGTTTGTGCGTTCGGTCATTCGTTCGTTCGTTCGTTCGTCCGTTTGTTCGCTCGCTCGTTCGCTTGTTTGTTTGTTTATTTAATTAAAAACGCTAAATTTTGAACTACTTGTCGGATTTGAATTAGATATTGAGGAAAGTTTTAGGCTATGTAACATGATATTACGATTCTTATGAGAAGAGCAACTATCATGCAAAGTTTGGGTAAAAATGTATGCAGAACGGGAACGAGCACGCGGACGCGGGCGGGCGGTGTGGTCATTCTTATTAACGCATACGAAGTCGCTGGCATCAGTAAATCTGAAAATAATTGCTTACTGTTTATGGCCTCCATTAGCACTTCCAAGTCCACTGGGTCCAGACATCCCGTAGAAAGTTACCCTATTGCTATAGAGCTGAACTAAAACCATTTCACTCAAACGCGGTGAAATTCTTCAGAACTATGAGCAAAACAGCTTTGTCTCTATCGATTGTTCTGTAACGTACAGTATCGATTTTGAATTAGCTCCGATGACCCGTATATGGTTAGTACGATTATTCACATCAGTTGCGAGTAGGGTTGCCAGGCCTGCGAGAGCGAGAGCCGGACATTATATTGCTCGGAACATTTAGCACTAATTATTGGGGATTGGTAGATTTGAAACACCTTCGATAATTTCACAGGAATGTCTCACATGTGCAGGTTTCCTCGCGATCTTCACCGTTAAAGCAAGACAACCTCGGATAATCAGAGGTGCGTGCGGTATTCGAACCTCAGATCATATAATAAATCTTATCACCAGGCTATCACTGCCATATAGAACCGCTGAAATATTGAATACCATTACAATGTAAAAATAATAAAAAAAATCTTTGTAAATATATTGCTATAGGTGGTAGAACTATGATTGAGGAGCAGTGATAGCCTAGTGGTTAAGATTCCGGCCTCTCGCTCTGAGTGACCGGGGTTCAAACCCCGCACGCACCTCAAATTTTTCAAAGTTATGTGCGTATTAGAAATTAATTAACACTTGCTTTAACGGTGAAGGAAAACATCGTGAGGAAACCTACACGTCTAAGAGTTCTTTGCAAAGTTTTCGAAGGTGTGTGAAGTCTACCAATTCACACTTGGACAGCGTGGTGGACTATGGCCTAACCCTTCTCATTCCGAGAGGAGACCTGTGCCCACACAGTGGGTTAATAATGGGTCGATGATGAAGGTGGTAGAACTATAGTTCGTCTAGAGAAGTGGTCCTCATAATTCGCCGTAAAGTAATTTTTGGTTTGGGTCTGGGTCTGATAGCACAGGGTTCCGGGTTCGATCCCCGGTCAAGCAGACATCTAAATGATGAATTTAGATTTCTGTTCTGTGTCTGGGTGTTTGTGTACTTGTCTTGTATACGTCCATGGCACCCACGACGCAGGGTATCCTAGTGGGGGCTATAAGCGTAGAAAGCGTTTGTTTTTCTTTGTTTGGATGAAGTCAGCTGCAAAGTTGGACGTGTCCGGATTCATCCGACCGTCTGGCAACCCTTGCAATTAATCTTCCTAAGACTTATATAAAGTATTGTTAGTATTATGTAGGCGTATAAGCAGTAATGGCCTAGTGGTAAGATTCCGGCTTCTCACGCTGGGGTCTAGCGTTCGAATTCCGTGCACATCTCTGATTTTATAGTTACGTTAAATATTGAAATTAATTCGGCGAAAAGACCGTCGCCATGGTAACTGCGGGCAATTACACAGTCACAGATTCTTAGGACCCCTATTCATTTATCGCTGCTAAGCCTTTAGATATCTGCCCGGAATCCAAGCCAAAACCTTCCGCTTTGCGCATCCGACACAGTGAGCAATCTGTGTATGCCAAACTGGCCGTCATTTGTATACCTTCTACATTATTTCAACATTCTGAACTGTAGTATAAAAACATGTAACATTAGATATTTCCGCAAACATGGCCTCACCGACATGTTAGGGTTACATAACACGTCCTTGTTTGAACATGTGTGTTTGCCACGTTCAAAAGATTTGCATCGTAAACAGCTTGTCTTACCATAATTACTGCAAAGTGACAATCTATGTTCATCAGCATTATCGACCATTGCTAAGCACGAGTCTGCTCTCAGTATGAGCGACCCTCATACTGAGAGGAGACTCGTGCTTAGCGTGATGGACTATGACCCCACGGTCATAGTCCATCACACTGACCAAGTGCGTGTTTGGTAGAGCAATAGTTCATCCGAGTAAGTAGGGTGCTAGAGCAATAGTTCATCCGAGTAAGTAGGGTGCTAGAGCAATAGTTCATCCGAGTAAGTACCACAATCCGAGAAGCAATACTTGTTTTGGCTGGAGAGGTGTCGTTGTATACATACATAACCGAGGCGACCGTCTTAGCTCTAAGGGATAGTGACGCATCTACATATGACATTAGATAGGACTTCATTCCTGTAGTTTTATGTGGGTATCCATATCCTGCAGTGCCCATTTAACATAAGGCAACCTACACGATCATCCAAGAAAGTACTCCGTTAACGTACTATAGTCTTATTGGGCGGCGATAGCAGATGTCCATGGGCAGCGATGACCACTTAACATCACATGGGCTGCACGCTCGCTTGCTTCGAGGTTAATGGTGTGTTCCTGGAAACAGTCTGAAGTGAAATTACTGTGAAGATTGTCATATCATTGTCATTTTACCATTTTCCGTATGTGTGGAGTCAACGGATCTGCATTTAGCCAGTGTGGTGGATTATAGAGCGGACATATACTTATGTCCAGTAATGCGTTGATGACGAAAAGATGTCTAGGGCAGGGAGCACTAAAAATAAGCTGTGCCGTAAATCCGTTTGCTTCTTCCATTACGTGGCCATCATAATTGGGGTAAAAGTTAACAATAGGAATGCTCTCCAGCCCACATCAGTCTCCATTTCATCACTGCAACCTATGGACGCCAGGAACTGCATTGACCACCACCACATTTAACCAGGAGTTGTGATACCTCTTACCTACAGCCTCAGATGGAGCTTCGGTCCTGTTTGAGGTTGGATGTGGGTGTGCATGGGTTGCAGTGACTACTTAACATCAGATTTTCTTCACGCTCGTTTGCTACTCTTCACATATAAAAAAGAGCTGTATACTCCAACGATTGTCGGTTCTTCATCAGATGTGACCAGCCCACAGCCTCTCTAGCTCCTTAGCCTTAGAGCTGTGATGGTAAAATAAGCATATATGCAACGATACAATGAAAATAATTGGAATTTCAGATAAATTCGACAAAATGGTATTACTCATGTAATGAGTCAGCATCGTTTGTGGCTCCATACAGTACCACTAGGGCAGCCAATATATAAATTACCCGCGCCGGATAAAACTTCAAAAATATGGTTTGGTGAGATTGCAATTTTTCCGGATACAGTTGTAAAAAATTTTTTGAAGCAAATAAAACCATCGGGATCAGAAGCGGTTTACAAGCGAAATTTCATGTAAGGTTTTACTTTATTTTTATTGGGTAGAAGTAGTAGCAGAGGAGGAGGCAGCCCATCTGATCTGCCGTCCTCAACCTAATCTGATGTCATCCAACATCTGATTTCGACATTTTAAGGTTTTTCGAATCAGTAAAATACGAATTAAGAGTTTCACCATTTAAAAGTGCTCTATTACATCTATTTTTAAATACGTCAAATTTGGATATTTTAAAAAATTACACTCTTTTTGGCATTCATGCGAAAAGTGGTTTTGGTATGTAACGGCATTATAGCTTGGCAGTGATGGTAAGTGGTCACTGCCGACCAAAAACATTCGTTATCAAGTAGGTATCACTGTCACAGCAGCCCATGGACACAACACATTTAACCTCAAACAAGACTGAAGCCTTATCTGTGGCACGTAGATGCGTCACTTCTCCTGAGGACTAAGACGGTCGACTCGTTTGTAAGTGTACCCGACAGCTATTCTCTGTCCGAATCACAAGTATTGCTTCACGGCGGATTGTGAAGGCGTCGGTGGTACCTCTCCGGTCGAACTGTAGTTCTACGACCTATCACCACGTATATATTTTTGGTTTCACTAAAGACTTGGTTAAAACAATTCAACAGGGCTGTTCGTGTCGCAAACCGCACCAAAACAGGTTATCAATTAACCGATTGTTTAAACAATCGACATGAATTAATTGAATAATTTATGGACGGTGCCCGCATCATTACACTAATTTTAGCGCGTTTGTGGCCTTCTGAGGTCCTTGGCCCCTCGACCGATTTTGTTCTTGTGGTGTTAGTGAATGTCGACATCTTACACGGGTATGGGGTTCAAATCCCAGGCATGCATAACTCAGTTTTCGCATTTACGTTCATATTAGCGCTTCCCCCCATCATCCACATTAGGGTCCTTGTATCATGGATGCCATGGACACATACGGAGACGAGTACACAACACCCAAACCCAGAGCAGACATCTAAATGCATCATTTGTTTCTGATTTTCTAAATTAGTGGGGAGTGCGGGATTGAACTCCGGATACGTAGCGTGAGAGGCCGGAATCTTAACCATTAGGCTGTCACTGCTTGCTTTTCTGAGTAATGGATGAAAAATTCGGAAAATTGAAATAAAAGTTACTAGATCTTAGGAAGAAGGTTTTACCGGTGTTAGAATTATACTTTGTCCAGGGAAGTAGCACCGCCACAGCGCTTATAATCCGCCGTAAAGCAATTTTTGAGTTTCGTTTGGAAAGGCGGCCAT
>DWKL01003730.1:0-11228 GCA_018249415.1 Phareas burnsi
AGATGTGTAGGTTTCCTCACGATGTTTTCCTTCACCGTTAAAGCGAGTGATAATTAATTTCTAATACGCACATAACTCCGAAAAATTAGAGGTGCGCGCGGGGTTCGAATCCGGTCACTCAGCTTGAGAGGCCGGAATATTAACCACTAGGCTATCACATACAATTCTGTATATCACTTCGTAATGTTTTTTCTAGTTTGTGAGTACATGAGCGACAACTCAAGCCTCCGCGCGGAGTTCGCGACCTTTGACCTCAGTGACACTGCATTTTGATACGGTGCCTACATTTCTCGGCGTCTTCACTGAAAATTGTGAATTGTTAGAGAAGATTTGTGTGCCTGATACTTCTTGTAGCATGCGAGGTCAATGATCACTGAATAATGTGATGTCAAGAGTAGTCTAAAATGAACCAAACGGCATTGTTTAGTTAAACAATGAATAAAAACATGAATACTTTAGTTTTAAATCTTTTCGGGATTCCAATCTCGCGCGCACTTCAGATTTTTCGAAATTAATCATCACTTGCTTTAACGGTGAAGGAAAACATCGTGAGGAACCCTGCATATCTACGAGTTCACAAGAAAATTCTCGAAGGTATGTAAAGTCTATCAATGGGCACTCACTACACGCCTGAGAGTTGTCTGTAATGTTCTAAAATTTGTGTAAAGTCTACCAATCTCTACTCGGCCAACGTTTTGATCTATGACCTAATGCTTCTCATTCAGAGAGGAGACCGATGTTCTATAGTGGACAAGTAATTGATTGATAATGATGATGATGATGATGATGACGAAAATAAATTATCTAGATCACTGGTCCGCGGAAGTAAACCCAAAACGCTAGCAGCATTACTTGGCTAAATATTCAAACTTATTTATTGGCCGTAAGGGTAAATGTTTAAAAATGTATTAATATGATTTTAAAGGTTTAGATGTCATTATATAATTTTTGCACTGACAACATAATGGTAAAATTCCGGTCGCTCATGCTGAGGTCCGGAGTTTGCAACCCATACGCACCTCTGATGTTTCGAAGTAATGTGCCTATTATAAATATATATAATGTGAAAGAAAACATCGCGAGGAAACCTACATGTCCAAGAGTTTACAATAGAATTCTCGAAGGTGTGTGAAATCTACCAATCCACACTTGGCCAGCGTGGTGGACTATGGTCTATATTATGGGCACGTAATGTTCCGAGAAGAGATCCGTGCTCAGCAGTGTGACAGTAATAGATTGATAATGAACAAAAGGTCGTAAATCCTTTGTTTTTATCGCATACTTTGACGCTACAATAAAAGAACATTGCCTTTTTACCTACATTCTACAAAATGGTAAAATCCTGGCTTAAATCGCCACTGTAACGGAATAATGAATATAATTTACTTACTAACTTTTAAGTCGGCTTAGCACGTTCACCTTTGACCTGTTTTTTCCCAATGCAAATACCTGAAAAACCGTTGGTCCCATTATTCTCTGCGAACACAAATATAGGACCAAAGAGAGTAATAAAACCTTTTGTAATAAGCAATCGGAAAAAGGACTTATATTTACAAGAAAAATAAAGGTATAGGTCGGGTTTTAGAGGTGATAGAACTCCATTTCTATTTTTGAGTTAAAATAACGTTGTTCACATGTGGTCAGAAAAAAATATGGTATGTATAAGTAAGTTATCTTTATGGAAATCGTTACAATTAGAAAAAATCAGATAATACATTTCTCTCTTTAGAAATTAATTATCACTTGCTTTAACGGTGAAGCAAAACGTCGTGAGGAAACATACATGCCTATTCTTTGTAAAAATTTCAAAGGTGTGTGAAGTCTATCAATCCGCACTTGGCCAACGTGGTGGACTATGACTACTGTAACCCTTCTCATGGAGTGGAGACCCGTGCCCAGCAGGGACATTAATGATGGTGACATTTCTCTATGTATAGTGGTAACGTTATACAATAATAATTATGAAATCATTAATATTAACTAATATGAAATCATTATTAATTATGGCGTGCCTACATCAAATGTATCTGCTTTACAATTAGATTTATAGCCATGAGTTTTATAATGATCCAGTGTTCTAAATCCGAGATATGGTGCATGCGGAAGCTACGATGATTGATCTGTCATTCTGTAAAGATTCACGCACGCTCCACCGGGCCGTAGATAGGCCTTACTTTTGCCACAGCACGGTCACGGATCAGCCAAATCCAAATTTGCAATTATCACTATACAATGTCAACTGATATTAGCGTACATGAAATAGAAGTAGTAGAGTAGTAATAGCGAGGGGCAGGCCACAGCGTCATCGAAATATTTTTTATGCAATAGTAATTAAGAAACAAACGGACATGTAGTTCACCTCAATTTAAGTAGCTACTGTCGCCCATGAACATCTCTTATCATCTAAAACGGAACAGGAATCCAGCTTAAATTCGATTACAGTTGCATTGTCTAAGAAATAAGTTGGAATTTTAATCTAGATCAGGCTTGTCCAGCTCTTCAAACTATAACAGAGCGCTACAAGGCAAAAGAGGTA
The DNA here is from genome assembly GCA_018249415.1 of Phareas burnsi. NCBI lineage: Eukaryota > Metazoa > Arthropoda > Insecta > Lepidoptera > Hesperiidae > Phareas > Phareas burnsi. The sequence goes on from DWKL01003730.1 coordinate 2,537, forward strand.
GGAGGGTGATACGGCCACAGATGAACTATGAGTTTTTTCGCCTGTAACTTGTTCCAAGCATCATCTAGTTTTTAGCAAATATTCGGTGGTTTCAAAAGATCTAAATTATATGTATCGTGCTGCGGCTGATGACGACACGGTGTAGTGTGCGTCATCCTTAAATTAAACACATTATTCTTTTCAACGAAATCGATTAAATACCGGTCAAGTTACACTCTCACGAAATTTTCCGATCATTTGTTTGTTTGCTAAAGATAACAGCAAATGATCGGAAAATTTATTTTTATCAAACATCGGGATGCTTTAGCGTATTTCAACGATTTTTACACAATAACAGACTTCAGCAAATTTTATTGCTTTTAAGTTTATTGTAACGAAGAGAAGATTAGATTAGACTTGACTTCGTGAAGAGGAATGTATGTAGATGCCGAAGACGAGGTTAGTTTCGCTGGAAGTGTTGAAGTACCGGAGGTAGGGAGGTGAATACAAATGAGGGGAACCAGAGATCCAGGGATTTTCCCGCTGTGAAATTAGCTGTTAAGGTTCAGAATAACGATTAATTAAAATAATTTAAATAATATACAGTGTGTTTGTTAACGTCCCTAATATTATATACATCTTTATATAAGTACGAGTATATTTAAGTAATGTATATGTAAATATTCCATGAAGTGCAACCACAGCCCTCATATTATGCCGTGAAGCAGTTTTTGTGTTTCGGTTGCAGAGGTGCGGTTGCCGAGCACACTTACAGTGAGGCGACCATCTTAATCTTCAAGAGTAGTGACGAGTCACTTCAGTTTTATTTGAGGTTAGATGTGAGTGTCCATAGGCTGCAGTGACGTAACAAAAGGTGGTCTGCACGCTCGTTTGCTTCCTCAAACCTAAAAAAATTGACGTTATAAAATCTATAAAGTAGGTAATCATCATCAACCCATTAGTGTCCCACTGCTGGGCACGGGTGTCCTCACAGAATGAGAGCTAGACTATAGTCCACCACGCTGGCCAAGTACGGATTGGTAGACTTCACATACCTTCAAGAACTTTACAGAAACCTCTCAGGCTTGCAGGTTTCCTCGCGATGTTTTCCTTCACCGTTAAAGCAACCGATAATTAATTTTTAATACACATATAACTTCGAAAAATCAGAGGCGCGTGCGGGATTCGAACCCCGGACCTCTAGTGTGAGAGGCCGGAATCTTAATCACTGGGCTATCACTACTTATATCATTGCTTACAACTACTATAACTAAATATAACTGCTTATAAAGTAGGTGTGGTGTGCTTATAAAATATTTATAAGGTTTGGTCGCAAAAGTAATATTAAAAGTGGTGTATGATAGGTGTAACAATGGGGACCCTGATTTCCATAATATATATAATATTATATAATATACTATAATTTCGGTTGAGCTTGTCACGCGTACTGCAGTTGGCAAATATATTTTATTTCGAGAATGGAGACGGGATGGAAATTAATAAAAAATCATTTACGTAACCGCATGCTCATTCAAAATTACTTCAACTCTAATAAAACGTTTTTATGTTGAGCGACGCAGACTAATCTGTGGTGCGCGCTGCAAAAATGAGTAATTTAATTATATTTATAGCATTTAAATGGTTAATGCGGCGCCAGAGAAACTTATTCGGGATGTCTTGTTTGAGCAAGTTGACCCAGTATTTATTGACTCAATGTCCGACCATTGAAAACTTCCGTGAGACTTTAAGTGAATTCTTCCGACGTCCTATTTGCAAGTATGTTAATACTTATAATTCGATTGTTCCTCAAAATTAACGTTTCATATTCAAAACAACGGTTACACCTAGGTGGTAGGACTATAGTTCGTCCGGGGAAGCACCACCGCCGCCCACACAATCCGCCGTAATTATTGTGTATTGATTGGAGAGGTTCGGTTTCCGGGTACACTTACAGTAAGGCGACCATCTCGATCCTTAGAAGTAGTGATGCATCTATGTACGACCGCAGATAAGACTTTAGTTCTATCTAAGGTTAGATGTAGGTGTCCGTGGGCTGCAGTGATTACTTAACATCAGGTGACGTAGACGCTCGTTTGCTACTTTTCAAACATGAAAAAAGCCGATTTTTTTATCCTCGCAAAATATATTAAATAAGATATTTAATAAAAAAAGGTCTAATCTTGACATGCAGCAGTTAGAAATACCTAATTTTTTATGAAGCCATTAGCAAATAATAGCTGTTAGATTAGATGATTCAGATGGTGGTAGGTACATCTCTGCGTGGTTCACGATGACCACCACCGCATTTATGCCTTACAACAGCAGTGTTAAACGCTCTGTGTTTTGGTTTCAAGAGAGTGATAAAGGATAGATGCTTACCCGAGGCGTTCCAACCTTGTCTTCAAAGGTAGCACTTGTGAATGACCTAAGGAAGGATTTTTTATTTAGGTTTCATTACAAATGTCCAAGTGCAGTTGTAACCACTCACTATCAGGTGAACTGCATGAATCTTTGCTGTACTAAAAGAAAATTAGAAAAAAAAAATACAAACTCCATGACTGTATGTCCATTGGCTATATTAAAGATGTGTCGTTACACTTTATAGTAAAATAGATATCATAGTAAGGTATACCGTATCAATGGGACTATAGAAAGGTAAATAAATTTGACTATACACTATGCGTCTGAGATGAATGAACAAATGTCTTTTAAAGTAAATACATTCACAGATAGACAGATTTAAAAATTCAAACCAATATTGATGTATTTTACTTGGCAACCGTAGTACTTTTTGAACTTTCGAAGAGCACTCACCAGTTCAAGATTACTCATAATAAGGAGATTAAACATAACTCGAGATAACCTCTTCGCTTCAGACCGATGGCATGGTTTAAGATTACATCGAACAATATTGTTACAAGTTAATAAAATTTTATTGTTTTGCGCGTAGACCTTCAGATCGATCCTGGTTGTTATTTCTATTTATAGCGTGTTTACGGTTAAGGTGTACTTAAACGGAGGCAATGACCTGCAAGTGTTCATTCATTAAGCCCAATTAAGTAGTTCGTTTCTTTTCATTGAGTTTTATTTAAAAAAATCATCGTAATACTTAGAAACGGAACGTAAAAACGGAATAACTAACTTAGTTCACATCTATCAATAAATGGAAAATGTTGCAAAAATTTTCGTAAATTAAATTTCATCAATCGCTTTACGAAGATCTCGCGTCCGTTGAGAAGAGACCAAATATTCATCTCGAAGCCATTAAAATCGTTTCTTAATAGTATCGTAAAGAAATTTTCCTTCATCCATCTAACACACGTGTTTATAATTACTAAATGTTCGTCATAGGACTTCAAAGTCTATCTAAATTTACGATGTTTACTTGACAAATACAAGTGGCTGCAATTTTTAATATTCGCTAAGACTGAAATAAATATTTTCAATAATCAAGGTAAGCGCTAATTTCAGATTCCTTCCCCGGCCTAGAGATGTCATACAATACGATTAGTTTGTTATGAATCTATTTGATTCTGCCTGTGGACGTCCTTGCTGTGGCAGAAGGAAATCCCAGTGCGTGACCTTACAGCGGGAACCTGGACATCTTTGCACTTGCTCCATCCCTATCCATTAAAACTGATTTAAGATTTGTTTACATTCCAAATGACCTAATAGCGTTCCATTCATCTTTCGTTCGGAGTAAAAGTATTACTAATGTTACAGATTGTTGTTGAATTAATTTCTGTGATAAATTGCTTCCTACTTGCCGACTAACACAAATATTTCTCATTATTTATAACTTTATTGAATTTTATTAGAATGCATGTTTTATTTTTTTTTATTTGAAGAGTAGCAAACGTGTGCTGGTCACCCGGTAAGTGGCCACTGCAGTCCATGGACACCGACATTTAACTTCAAACAAAACTGGAGTTCTGTCTGAGGTCGTACGTTCATGCGTCACTATTTCTGAAGACTAAGAAGGTCGCCTCGCTTTAAGCGTGCCCGGCAACCGCACCTCTCCAACCGAAACAAAAACTGCTTTACGGCGGATTACGAGGGCGGCGGTGGTACTTCCCCGGACGAACTATAGTTCTACCAACTATCAACAAGAAATTCTGTGACGCCGGCGTGTCGCAAACTATATGTCAGGTCAAGCTACACTGAGTAATAAATTTGAGGGTCGAACGTTCATAGATTGGTGTCCACTAGTGGCAAATTCGTTGAAGGTATTGTGTGGTTATCGGGTACTTTTAAAATCGAAGTGACCACTTTATCTTTAGAAGTAGTGACGAATCTATGTTCGACTTCAGATAGAGCTTCAGTTCTGTTTGGTGTCAATGGGCTGCAGTAACCACTTAATATCGTCGTCTACGCTCGTTTGCTACTCATCAAACACAAAAAAATGAAGGAACATAAAAAAATGAAGGAACACCGAATTCGAGGGTCGGACGTTCATAAATTGGTGTCCACTAGAGACAAATTCGTTGGAGGTCTGGTACCAAAAAGTAGAACGAAAATGGATTACTTTTATTCTCTATTCTTAGATAGAATCTATTGCTGAGTTTAATTACATTCAAATAGTCTTTATTTTTATTCATTAACATCATGTAAATCTCAATTAAAAAAGAAAAACATTGGCTGGCAAAGATTTGTCTACTCCATTTTTAGCTCGGTGCTTAAATCAATTACGTAAGGAATGGGACATCGTTGATTTCATTTGGACATTAAGTTTAATATAAACAACAACAATGAGAATAAAAATATTATTACAAAAGTAACTTATACACGTTGCTTTGTAAAAATATCCTCCACACATATGCACTGATTGAGAACAGTGATAGCCTAGTGGTTAAGATTCGAACCCCGCACGCACCACGGCGAATTATGAGGGCGGAGGTGGTAAATCTCCGGACCAACTACAGTTGATCCGGGAATTGGTATATAGACCTACATCTAACAGTTAGTAAAATTTAAATTGTACATTATTTTACAAGTATCGGTATATTAATACTTCTAAATTCGTCTGTATCATTGCATGATTGTCGCGCCCAAACTCGTTTTGTGGTTTCCAAGATTTGGTTTACACTGGTATTAAATATCAGTACTTAACACAGTTCATCTTGTTATCCAGCGACCTCGTACGTGAGAATATTTTGAGAAATAAAAAGTAGTTTCAAAAGTGTCGATTTCAAAATAATCAACATTTCTTTTAAATCATGTATTACTTTTGAAGTATTTACTTACTTACTATTTATGTATTCACTTACTATTTATTAATGGTTTTGAAGCAAATTCTTAAAAAAGGATTTGCATACATTTTTTTATGTTGTAGTGATGATTATAGGGTGGTAGAAAGATGATAGTTCTTTAAATCTCAAAAAAAAACTCAAATAGGTGACAGAATTATAGTTCGTCCGAAGAGATAGAGCCTTAGAGCGAAGTGACCATCTTAGTTCTTAAGTGTAAAACGCATCTAAGTATAACCTTAGAACTTCAGTCCTATTTGGGGTTAGATGTGTGTCCATAAGTTGCTTATGCTTTTAAATCATTTAGTATCAGGGTGGCTGTATACAGACCCCGATTTAACGATTTAGCCGCTCCGGGCAGAAACAATCTTTGCTGCCCTCTGCAATGACACCTTACAAGTCATGGGCGTATTATTCCAGATAGGGTATGGTGTATTTTTTAACTGAAATAACTTGTATCGACTTAGCTGTTTACCTATAGGGCTTGGAATCTTATATGATTTTTTTCTCTTCACGGAACCGAATACATTTTCCGTCCCACCTTTCTGTCGCTGTGGTAATTGCCCTGCTTGCTCCCCTTGAGATTAGGCTCCGCGTGTACACTCGTTTGAACCTCCTCTTACATAAAATTAAAGTTTTTTATTTATTTCGGTGTACAATACAGATTTTTTTTATTGCATTGTAAATACTAGAAGTATTGAAAACAAGTTCTACCTAGAAGTTACGTAAAACGTCTACGCACAGCACAACTGTTCACCCACCCCTATTCGTATTTGCATTACATGACAATGGCAGGCACATCGCACCGCAAAGTTGTGAATGACACGCGATGTAATCAATACCCAATAGGTAGATAGTACGTATCGGTTCTACGAAGGTGGTTTATTCACGTTTGTATGGTCAGATATAATTACATATCGTCGAACGCCTTTTGTTTCGTTTTATAATTAACCGCTTATAAGATACAATTAACTGTGACGTAACAGTAAGATTTTTTTTTTGTAGGCGCACGTTTTTGTACAGAACTAACATACCCCGGTTTCGGGTAGCCCTAATTGTGTATAGCCGGATGACTTTTGGTGTATGAATAGGAGTGACGTCATGTGATAAAGCTTTAGCACACATTTAATTCCGTTGGAAATATCCGAAGACATTAATTTAAATTAAATGGTCTAAAGTTCAATTTTGCTCAAAGCTAAATACTTAAGATTACTAACTAACATATTCATTTAGACAAGGAATATACGATATAAGCACCTTGGCACTTTCGCAAATAAAACATTATTTTGAGCCAAATTTAAAAATCATAAGAATGGTTATTGTGAGTTAGCCTTGAAAGAGAGTCACTTACACGATGCTTTCCGACTTAGACCTTAGGAATAGCAACGCATCTATGAAAGACCTCAGATAGACCAATATAACTATTTAGGGTTGATTTCAGATTCCACGGGAAATTTTTCTACTTGTATGCTATAAAACATCAAGTTCCATTCTCCATCAATCCACATTGTGGCAGTGTGGTAGAGTATGCCCCAGGCCTTCTTTAGTTGTGAGAAGGGACCCGTGCCCAGTAGTGGGGCATAAAAAGGGTTGTAACCAAGTTATTAGAATGGACATCAAAGCCTCTACGGCCTTACCACTCTTTACAATACGTGTTTATGGTAGTGACTCTCTACAGTACTAAAAAGCAAAATATTTAGAAGTATCTATAACCATTAACACGTAGGGGTTAGACTGAAAAATATGTCATTCAAAAACAAATTTATAGTTGACGTTTCTTATTTATATGAAGTATATTTAAAGTTGACCTTCTTAATTTTATAAAGTCTTCATTGCGTGTACATTTCATAGTAAATTCGACAACACAGACTTAGTGCATAATTTATGATCGTGAAAACGTTTTCTTATGTATAAACGAATAGTGAGCGGAAGTCAATAGATTACGACAAAATCGTCACTCTCGGCTACAATATTAGAAATTATTAACTAAGCTAAATATAAACGTATAGTGGGTATGTTATTAATATACAACGTGTAAGATTAATACGTATTATTTCGGATAATCCGACTCATTAACTATATGTGTCATCATCGTCATCACCAACCTATTAATGTCCCCCAGAATGAGAAGGGTCAGGCCATAGTCCACCCCGCTGGTGAAGTGCGAATTGGCAAACTTCACACACCTTCGAGAACTTTGCAAAGAGCTCTCAGATGTGTAGATTTCCTCATGATATTTTCCTTGTGTGAAAGTGATGATTAATTTCTAATCCGTGTTATTGCATGTGTACCTACTTTGAACTTTAACCTATCTATGGGTAAAAGTGTACTCCCACATAGGTTGATATGGGCTGAAGACAATGAAATACACCACACAACTACATATACATATCTGTGATCGACATCTAAAGACTGGAAGCCTGTTTGAGATTGTTTATCATAATATAATATAACTACAAGTGATAAGAGTGTGTCAGCGTCTTATGATTCCAGCCTATCACCCTAAGGGTCCAGGGTTTAATCTCGCACGAACCTCTGATTTTTCGTAGTTATGTACGTATTATAAAATAATGATCACTTGCTATGACGGTAAATGAAAACGTGAGAAAAATTAATGCTGAGAGTTCTCTGTAAAGTAAATCCTTCTCATACGGAGAGATGACCTATGCCCAGCGATGGGACAGTAATAGGTTGATGGTAATATTAAGAAATGACTACCCACGTGGTGTAGCAGAGGGTTCCGAGCTCAAACCCCGGCAGACGTCTAACAGATAAATATCGATTTCCGTACTGAGTCTGAGTGGTTATGTATCAGTGTTTGTATATGTCCATGGCACCCACGATACAAAAAATCCTAGTGTGGGGCTATAAGTATAAAAAGCATAAAGCTTTAAGTAATCAATAAAATTATTTCCGGTAAAACAAACCTATTACGTTATTTAGATGTTAAAAACTTATTTAATGTTACTGTTGCGTAACTTTAAAATCGGATTATCTACGTCCGTGGACAAAGTTCGACAAATGTACGGACACGTGTCGCAGTCACGCAACATGCAGCTACTCCCGATGCTATGATTGCAAAATATCACTGACCCTGCTCTCCAGACACGTGCCTGAGAGACTGCAACATCTGTGAAGATTCATTGGAATGCGAGATTTATTCGTTAATGACTAATATAAAATGACTCCTATAACGCACGGCCTATAGTGTTTCTGTATCAGTTAAACGGCTGGCGCATTAGCTATTTCTCTTACATAAAGGTTTAATAGGTGTCAGATAAATAGTTTATCCGGGGAAGTACCACCACCGCCTTATAATCCGCCGTGAAGCGGTTGTTGTGTTTCGGTTGGAGAGGTGCGGTTGCTAGGCACACTTAACATTAGGTGGCCTGCATGCTCGTTTACTACTTTACAAACAGAAAAAAAAAATGTTTATGGAATTAATTTATTTCGTATAAATATTTTAC
>DWKL01003731.1:0-11224 GCA_018249415.1 Phareas burnsi
ATTTTACTGATTACGAAATCGATATCTCGAAATATGTTGGATGTTTATAACGGAATTTTAGCTTCAGGAAGACAGTTCTATAGCAGCAGACAGACTCTTAGGTGTGAACAGAACACCTGCCACCAAAAACGGCCGCGTTGCCGGCCGTCATACATCACTGACTGGCGCTAAACACACAAATAAACCAGAATCACTGCGATTTACGCAATAAACCACGCGTCGAGTGTGCAAGCAAGGAACTGCCTTCGCGCCCTGGCGAGCTGATGCGCATAATTTGTGGAGTCGTTTAATTGGGCAATTTCGGCCCGACAAACTGCGTGCGATAAACATCTCGAGGAGCGCCCGTTAGCGGGGCATTAGTCACAATAATTGCACCCGCGCATGAAATACGCGCGGGTGAGCGCCGCGCCGTTTAGCACCTTCTCCGTGGATTTTGTCAATTAACGTGCGAACGTAGCGCTTTGACGGGATCAAACATGTGGTCACTGATTCACATCCCAGACAGAGAAGGTTGAAGAAGCCGATAAACAACGGCAATACGCAATTGATGCAAGTCGAGAGTGACAAATACGAGTATCGTGGACAATTGGTGTAATAGTCAAAAAATATGAGGTAGACTTAAAGTTCGTGTGACATTTGTGACAAACACAACAATTGGGTCACGACGGATTGTGGGGACGGCGGTGGTGCCTCGCCGGACGATGCGTAGTTCTACCACCTATAAATATCTATTTTAACACCTTGACTACCGCGCTAATATTCGATCCGATCCAGTCGTGTGGCTCGAAACGTTCCCGCAGTCTTGGAACATACCCGAACGCCAGTGCGGCGGTAAACGCTTGGTGTGTTTTACTTAGCGAGCCACCCGTGTGGCGCACACGCCTGGCGTGTTTTTTTTACCAGAGCGGGACAACAACAACGGGACAACGTACGTGTTGTCCCGCTCAGGCGTACCGCCGACGAAAACACAGCAGGTGTGTTTGACCGTAGTTTTGCGTAAGTTTAAACGCAACGCATTGTATGGGTAGGAGCACGGGTGGCCCGGACAGTAAAACACGACATGTGCGTTTGTCGCAGTCAACGGGTTAACCTAACCTAATCAAATCCTATCCATATTTGGACGATGCTAACGTTCAGCATCGGCCCAACAGTTGGAGCAGCACAGTGCATAATTCTCACACACCGTACTGCAGCAAGTGACCCTGCACAGCGTCGCTAATTCCAAGCTTCGTATAAATCTGAGCTTTCGTTGCGCGGCCGCAATTAGCGCGCGGGAGCCGGCCGGCGCCGGCGCTCGGCTAAACGCGCTGTCAACGCCTTTACACTGGTAACACCAAACTGTAACCTCATTGCGAGGACATTCCTTGATAGATTTTTTTTTTACAAAGCGTGATATAAAATTACCTCGAGCGAGGTAGCCGACGCTGGCGTACGGCTGAATGAGCTGACAAAGCTTTTAAACTGGTAACGCCAAACTGTAAACTACGAGAGGTTACAGTTTGGCAGTACACTCTTTAGAAGATTTTCACAAATGTTCGCATAAAATTAGTGCTTGGAGGTGGACCGGTGCCAGCACTAGGCTAAATGCTTCAAACTCTTATAACGTCAAACCATAACCTCTCCTTTAGGATATTCAGATTTTTCCACAAATAGTAGCTTAGAATACTAAAGCACAAACAAATTCGACAAATGTTTGATAAACCTATGGTCGTAATTTTTTTATCGACGTTTTTGTCGTCTATAGGAAGTCACAAAATTACTAGTTGAAAAAATGCATTAGTTCATTTTACAGTTATAGGCTCATGTTAGAAAAGTTACAAATTTAGATATCGATCAATTTAAGCCGCAGAAAGATTTAAAAGTGTGCACACAATAATACCTGACCAATCACAGAAAAATATAGCCAAATAAAAAATTATAGAATCTTAAAACACTTCCTAAAATCCCTCTCATTCTGAGAGGAGACCTGTGCCCAGCAGTGGGACATTAATGTGTCGTTAATGAAAACACTACTTTCTCCATATCAACGTTTCAAGTATCGTTTGTCATTAATAATAATAAAAATAATGATAACAACTTTCCTGCGTTAAACAAAAACGTAAGAAACTCAATCTGTCTCAATTTGATTCGTGTATCGCTTGGTCGCCCTATTCTAAACTCGACGAGAGTATATTGTGATGTATCGTAGCGAATTTTATTACCTAAGCGGGAATGCAGCTAGGCTAATGAAACACAACAAAACCGCCCGCATCCTTGCGAAAACAACGCGGAATGTACGAGAACATCAAAGATGTACTCTTGCATTATTGCTATGTAGTCTAACGTATCGAGGGATCGAGGGATGCATTTTAAGCGTTATTGCAAATGGAAATGTTGCTCGAGACGCGTTGCAAATGTAGCGGCAGAATGAAGTTGTCCTTTTTGGGAAACATTAAATTCTTGGCGGCTTCGTCACCTTTTCTCCATCGCACCACTCGTCGAAGGATGAGGTTCCATACATATCGACTCGACGCGTGGCGGTCCTCCGCGGTTCGATTTGCGCGTCTTTTTTACCGCGTAAACGCAAGATGTTGAATAAACTTCCTCCTGAGGTATTCCCGAAGCGCTATGACATTGGGCTGTTCAAAAAAGATGCAAAAAGTGTTGGGCTTCAAAGCCGGCGATGTCCGACATGGCGATGGCCAATCGTCGGTGACTATTTTCCATCAGATGGCCCGTCTGCTTTATCGCTACGTTAAGATATTAAAAAAATCTAATCACAAGAGCATTATGCCTGGTCGGTTACCTGTGAAGTAATTTTAATGTCAACAACTAAAATTAAGATAGAATCAATCACTAATCATCATCATCAACCCATTAATGCCTCACAGAATGAGGGTTAGGCCATAGTCCACTACGCTGGCCACGTGCGGATTGGTAGACTTCACACACCTTCAAGAACTTTACAGAAAAATCTCAGGCATGCAGGTTGCCTCACAATGTTTTCCTTCCCCGTTAAAGCAAGTGATAATTAATTTGTAATACGCACATAACTTCGTAAAATCAGAGGTGTGTGCGGGATTTTAACCTCGGACCTCCAGTGTTAGAGGCCGGAAACTTAACCGCTAGGCTATCGCTGCTTTTTGGCTGCAATCACTAATGTCTGCACCTAATTCTGTGTGTGTTTGATTACCAATCCTTCCTTTAAATCAATTACCACCCTTAAATAACACTTAAGATTATATTTGAAAAAGATCTGTTTCAGAATCTTCCCTCAGTCCCTTACATTACGCTCCAGTTAAGTAACCCCAAAATATTGCGACCCTCCCAGATTTTGTATCAGGCAAATGGGGCAAAATAAACAGATTGGGCAAACCAACAAAAGGTGAATGCGAGTCCGGGAAAAGGGCGTTGGACAATCAATACGAGTTGCCCTACAAACACTCCCTTAATATAGGTCAACCACTTCGGAAGATTGAAATGGGGGAAAAACTTAACGTTTGTACAAAATTGTTACTGGATCTGCTGCTGAAATACTTAGCTTTTCAAATAATTTTATCAGATCTACAGATCAGAGCAAACTTAACAAATTCCATTTAATTATTTTTCTAAATATTTAATTCTATTTTGAAACCATAATACTCTAAATCAAAATAAAAATTAAAACCTATATCTGTTATTAAAAATTGTTTAATATTTTTTTTATTCAACAGTTTAAAATTGCAAGCGTTATTTAAAAAAAAAATTACTTACTTTTTTTAAAACACACGATATATTTTACATATATGTATAATATGAAGTTAATTCTTTATTGCGGACTTAGGTCTACTGTACGTCATTTAACTTTATAGTAAGCATTCTTAAAAAGGTTTCATTTTATGAATATTATTCTTAAACATTTCTTTGACCGACTTGAACGCAAGAAACATGAAAACACGTTCACTGCTCAGAAAAAAAAAATTAAATCGGGCCATCGTTCCAAATTTAAAACGATAAAACATCGTTCAAAGGGTCCGCTGTAAACACTGTAATCTGCGTAATCGACGTTTCGGCCCGGCAACGGGCAGATGCGTTCGCGCATACGCGGTGCGGGGCATTTTCGGCGAAGAGCGGGCACCTGCTTCGACAGCTGGCCGGCAACCGACCGAAAAACGAACGAAATATACCATCATTTTGGTGATTTCGACTGATACAACGTTGTCAAGGAATAATTCTTTAATGGAATACAAAAATAGATTGCTCGGAAATTAAATGATTAGATCGTATTTACTTTGATTATATACTTGACTAATCACCGCAATATGTCGACGATTATAAAAACAAGCCAATATCGTTATGGCTTGTTATGTACAAGTTCATACATGACATAATACTCCACTGTTCTGCAGTCCTCAAGCTACAATGTCGTTACATACCAAAACCACGTTTCGAGTTACGGCCAAAAAGAGGCTCACTTTTAAAAACTAGAGATACTTAATGACAAGACATATGATTTTAAGCTAATATTATCGTGGATATTATACATTTTTATGTTATGTAACGAATGCTCACGATTTGCGGTTTCGAATTGCCTAAATTTCGGCCCAGTTGCATGGATCGTGGTCACGGCGAAACTGCGGTGGCGGGGAGAAACTATTGACAGGCACTAGTGGTAACTAGTGGTAGATAATGACAAGACGTCATATGCGAGAGTTTAACGTATCACAAAAGGATATCTAGTTGTGATATGCAAGGGGTATAAAGAATATCTGATCTGATAGAGCACTTTCAAGTAGTGAAACTCTTAATTCGTATTTTAATGATTACGAAAACCTCCAAATGTCGAAATTTGATTAGATGTTGGATAACGGCTTTCTTGGCTCAAGGACGATAGTGTTTTTCGCGACGAAAATAGACTTCAAGCGTTAGCGGCAATTTTTTTTTGGGATAGTTTTTGGGTCGCAATATCTATCCAGTCATATATACAATCAAAGTCTACTTGATACCCAAGTATTCTTAATGATAATTGGATAATAACTATTGTAATAATATGCATTTAAAACCCTTGTGACGGCGATGACCAGAACGGCAATTATCAGGAGCTGTGAACGCACGTTTCCTTTTTTTTATTTAACCTAGCATAAGGCAGACGGGTCATTTTATGGGAAGTGGTCACCGTCACCTATGAACATTTGTAACTTTAGAGGAGTCGGCAATGCATCGCCGGCTTTGAAGTAGAGATCTTTTTGCGCCTTTTTCTAAAAACCCCATGTTACTGTTTTATGATAAAAAAAACAATTAAAAACAACAAAAGTCACTATATAAATTATTTATTTTAATCTTAAAAAAAGGAAAAATAGAAAAAGATTTATTTGTCAAAATGGCGGCAACTTACACCGAACGTACACTCAGCCGGGACAAATGACTATGATCGTGAAGGGGAGAATGATTTCGGTACGTGGGCGATGCCACGAGCGCGCGCTGCTTCCACCATCCTGCATATAGTCGGTTGGTGATGGAACAAAAAATAGAAAAAAAAAGAACAAGTTGTCGTTAGAAATTACGGTAAAGTCTAGCAATCTTGCACCAAACCACCATCATGCGGTCACACAGCGCGATGTACCTAACCACCGCTGCCAACATTTCCGAGCAGCGTATAGCCACAGACAACACAATGACCATCCGCCGACAATTGGTCGGTCACAACAAGTATTTATGGCCGGCCGTCAGTTTTATGAATATGCGACTGCATCGGCTACTGCATTGATAAAACAGTCATTTTTCCATATAACCAGGCCGTCGGCATCGCTACTTAGCGAGCTCGAACTTCATACACAAATCTCAGTGACTAAATTGACAGTTTCCAATGTCAATTTCTACAGTAGTGTCTCTAATTTCGACATTAGCTCGGATATCATCATCGACCTATTAATGTCGCACTGCTGGGCACAGGTCTCCTCTCAGAATAAAAAGGGTTAGGGCATAGTCCACCACGCTGACCAAGTGCGGATTGGTAGACTTCACGCATCTTCGAGAACTTTACAAAGAACTTTCAGATGCGTAGGTTTCCTTATGATGTTTCCCTTCACCGTTGAAGCAAGTCATAATTAATTTCTAATAAGCGGGGTTCGAACCCCGGCCACTAAGTTCGAGAGGCCGGAATCTTAACCACTAGGCTATTACTGCTTTAGTTCGCATACAGTCTTAGATATTTGTTGAACGTACTAAAGACGCTGTCGACTTCGTGGTGATTTGTTTAAAAACTCGAACAACTAAAGGTGATCAAAATCAATGTAACACAGGATAAATATGTTTTTTTTTTTTTGTTTCTACGCACCGTTAACCGTAAATTATGGTCTATATTTTCAACATTAATTCTCATTGGACATCCGCGACGGATATCATATTATGAACAATAATTTCAATAAACCAATAATACTTAGCGCTTTCTAAGAGCTTTAGCCTCAGAGCCCTCACACTGGGATCGGTTACGACTCTGAACACGGCCACCCTTTGTCGTGGGTGCTATGGACACGCAAGCGACGAACACAAACATCCAAAACCAAATAAATATCTAAATTAACCATTTAGATGTCTGCCTCACTGCAGATCAAACCCGGAACTCTACTTGTCAAACCGCTTTCATGACCCCTGTGTATGTCCGTCATTATATAGTGCATTAAACATATAATTTCAACTTGTAAAAAAGCGAAACATTGACTTTTCTAAGATAGCATTTAACCCTCGGCTCTCTGGCTACGGGATAGCCAATAACGGAGAATTGGCGGCTAATAAAAATCGTCGAACGAGTAACGACGATGTCGCCGTTGAAACGAGCGCATTACTCATTATTATATTTTATTCTCCATGAATACTATTAGTCAATTCAACCAGCGGCAGCGGGGAACCGACAAACAAGCTGACCCAGCTCTTCGCCGCCGGGTATCTTCGTGGCGATTTGTATCGCGGCTGGAAATGGACTAAGATCTCGTGCAATATTTGCAATACCGATCCAGCATTTACAGATGAGTCTATATCTCTTTATTATTTCTAATAAATCACGATTCGAATATTTATTTTTCCGAACCGGTCGACTCTCGCCCTGGGCTGTTTGTTAGGTACGTTGTGTGGAAATATTGCGTCATTCGAGAAGATAAAACGTTACGGGCAAACAAACAATTCGTAAAAACGTTCAGTGACTAATCAAGTCCACGTCATTACACAACTATCATTAGGAGTAATAAAACATAAGAATTTCACGGTTACGCGTTACGCAAATGACGTCATATATGCTATTGCTAGGTTCTTCTTAGGCAGCCCATAAGACGAACGCATCAACCCTTATGCAGCCGAAGAACGCCATTATGTTATCTAACATCTGTCCCAAAAGTGTTGTCGAATATTTCGGAAATAATATAATTACCGATGCGATTGCGAAGCGGTATTCATCGTTTTGCTACGGAGAAGGAACGACGGAAAAAATCCCCTAACACTCCCATTCTTGGGCGAAAGTGAAAATTTGTTCAGGAGGGTGGAAGTCCTAGTCATAAAAAAGAAAACATTTATGAAAATGATAATTATTTTTAAATCATATAACGAAATTTTTTTTTAATTCTCTTTAGAGTTGCGGTGTATGATTCTTTATTTCTCAAGACTAAATAATCACTCATTGAGAAACATAATTATATCAAAGGATATTTTCGTGACTTGGTTTACATTTTAAAAGGTTTGCAGTACCTTCGATCCATTTATCGATCTCAACAAGCGATATCGATAGATGCTTTCAGCGTAGGAGTAACAATCCAAACATTAGAGGAGTTACGCAAGCCGGACGAGCCGGGCCGCGACCGTTGACAAACAAAATGGCGGCCTTGGCAATGAAACTGAGTTACAATAAGCACATGCGCGCTGTATGAACGCGATCACTTTCGCGTTGAATTAATTACAATAATTTGCTATCCATTCTCAGAAACATAATGTATTGTATTGCGGGGATGGAGGGAAAAGTGAATACTTCGAGTGAATCAATGTGTAAATAATCAACTTCATATTCGAGACTGAGCTTCAAAGTAGAGCAAATGTTAACACCCAATCGATACTAAAGAATTCCTAATTCCGTGCCAGGCGGGCAAACATCTAAATTATGAATTTAGATTTCTCATCTGAGTCTGGGTGTTTGTGTACTCGTCTTTGACATGTCCACGACACCCTCGACACACGGAATCCTAGTTTGGTGCTACGAGTGTAGAAAGTTTAAAGCGTCAAGCGTTATCTCCAAACAAAGTTCATGCATCGGCCGCTCCAAAGAGTTAACGTGAAACGGGCCACGACCAAAATGGCGGAACGACTACGCAAATCTGTCGCCCGCCGACCGTTGACGAACGAAACGACTCAAACTGCGTCCTTGACATTGCCACATTGCCCGCGAGTGGGCATGTGCTGCCGTGTATGAATGCGAACGCTTTCATTTTGAATAATTAATTCATTCATATGGATTGCTATTTGATCTACATGCTGGTAGCTCATAGGCAAACTAAAGAAATAGACTCGTAATCGGTATTTTTCACATGGATAAATTTGTGAATGGACACAAAAAAAAAACATTTTATTTTATCTATTTAATTTTATTTTCACATTTTAGAAATAAACGAACTTTAAAATGTCTTTGAAGAAAAATATCTCTATTCCTAAAAACGTGATTTTCAGAACAACAAATTTAATGCAGATACTAACAAGTGTATATGTGCCTGTATCTGCTGCCTGAATAAAGGGATAAAATAAGAGGGTAATTTAAAATTAAATCAATACGCGTAACAAAAGTGCGTACTAATACAAAAAGTAGACATTCATTCCACCTCTCGTCCATCACAATCCAGACCGCTCCCACGGGAGTTCCTTGGACGGGTGTCTCCCAACCAGCGGGGTGACTTGATACTTAGCTCGTCATTAATATCGATAACCACCCCCTTTTATGGTTTGGGTAGCTTTTACCCTATAGGGTAGCTTTTTTGTACCTTAATCTAGGGATAACGCAGACGTGCCTATGGAACACGGCGAATGGAAGTGGAAAAAAATTGCACTTATGTTGTAATCGCGAACATGGGTGATATTTATTCGTACAGATTATTCTAATCAGTGAACACGTTAAGCAACGTTCGCACGAGACAAATCTCTAAAACATTGCTCGGATATTGAACTGTCGATAGATTCACGATATTTCTATCTCGACGACAAGCTAACGATATCGTTTTATCGTTTTCGATCGTTATCAAAGTTATCGATCGCCGCGCGACACGGGCCAGTCTTCCACGATCTATCATTCCTTAGATATTTCTTAATCGCACGTACATACCGATAACTGGTTGATATCAGATCGAGTAGGTTCAACTAACTAATGCATCTGACACAAAGTGTGGACGCGATGCGTATGTCATAAAAGTATTAAATCCCGGCATTGACAGGGTTGACAACCACATGCCATAAATTATAAGGTATCCTAGTAAATTATTAAGGAGACAAAATTTCTGTAGGCGATTTGAAAATAATCTTTAATTCCATACGCGGTTCTAGTTAAATTGAACGACGCAAAATCATTCGCTACAAATTCTTTTTTCTTCCCCCACAAGTGGGAGAAGCCTGGTGCATACTCCACTATGCTGCTTCAATGCGGATTGATGGAGAAAATTACCTCAGTAGAAACCCATTAAGTCATTTCATTACAACGAATATTACAATGACATAAGGACAACTTCAAAATATCGCTTTTTATATTCATAGTTCCATACTACGATTCAGTGTTCTGAGTGCCATGGACAAATATACAGACGAGTGCACAAACACCCAGACTCAGAACAGAAATCTAAATTAGTATTTTAGATGCCTGCCTGGCCGGAATCGAATCCGGAACCCTATGCGTGTCATACCGATAACCGCTGCGCCACGCGGGTCGTCAAAGACAATATTGTACGCTATTCTTCTAACCGTTCGCCCATTGTACACAGAACACGAACAGATTTGTACATCGAATTTAATCCTATAAACAGTTCAACTTTAATTAAATTAATTAAACGACACAAAATCTCGAATCGTTTGCCACTCCCTTTGTATACAGTATACGAACGGATTTGTACATCTAGTTTAATCCCATAAACAGTTCAACTTGAATTAAACGACACAAAACTATTTGCCTTAGAAAGCCCTGCAATCTCGGCGGGGTCTATAAATAACTTCGTAGCGCCGGCGTCAGTCGGACAAAAAAGGCGTTATCCAGTGATTATGGCCGACGCATCGATATAGAATAATCGTGTTTGATACACCACCGCTGTCAGATGGTGACTCACGCGACCAGTGGCGTTCGAACACACCAGTATAGGTACGAAAGATTTCAAGATTTGTAAAATAATATTAGTGCGTTCTCTTATACTGTAGTCATTAAACTGCAAAGCAGTTTTTTATGTTTGAAGAGTAGCTAACGAGCTTGCAAGACAGCTGATGTTAAGTGATAACTGCAGCCCAAGGATAACCAATAGAACTTCAGTCCTATTTGAGGTTGTAAGTAAATGCATCACTACTCCTGAGGTCTAAAATTGTCGTCTCGTTGTAAGTGTGCCTGGTAACCGCACTCCTCCAACCGAAACACAAAAACTGCTTCACGGCGGATTATGGCCGCAGCGGTAGTACTTCCCCGGACGAACTATAGTTCTACCACCTATCGAGTTATTGTATAAACTTTTTTTAACTTAAACAAGGCAATGAACCAGTACTAAAGTTTTAGACCGAAAGTAACTTCAACATTTCCGAACCTATATTTATACATGAAGTACTGACGCCCTAAATTAAACCCTAGGCTTAACCCTAAATACAAAGGATCGAGAATCACTTCAACATTTTCGAACCAACATTTATGCAGAGCTTATCCGTGACATTGACATTGAAAACGCCTTTACAAAGGTATAACAATACGGCGATGATGGCACCTCACACTCGAACCTAACCTAACCCACCTCAGACTAATGAAGGTATTTATAAAGTCACAAATCGCCAAGTAAGCGTGACGCGGTGAAGACATCGCACGGGCCGAGTGCTGAGTTACGTCGGAGTCCTTTGACGTCAACGTCGACGTCAAACGACTCCGCCTAACGTGACATCGAAGGAGTTTTGCTAGTAATTGTTTTGGATTTTATGGACACCGTAACTCCCTATTTCGCAGAAGGCATCGGTTTCGGTTCTCGGTCAGACAAACAAAAAAAAAAACTAATTTGGTTGT
>DWKL01003732.1:0-11224 GCA_018249415.1 Phareas burnsi
GCAGCTTAGGAAACGATACAATAACTCTATGATACACCAAACATTGAAAATTTACAAGAAAAACAAAAGAGAAATGTATACAAAAAGCGGTCTTATCGCTAATAACCGATCTACTAGACAACCTTATGAAACAAGACATTACCATATGACAAAAATGGTGGTAGTGGTGCACATAAATCTATGTAAATGCACATAATATCTAGTTACAACAGAATAAAAACATCAATCATTACCATCGCCCCATTAATATCCCACTGCAGGGCACGGGTCTCATCTAAGAATGAGAAGGGTAGGCTATTGTCTACCACCCTCGGATTGGTAACCCTCATTCACCTTCGGGAGCTTTACAAAGAACTCTCAGACGTGTAGGTTTCCTTACGATGTATTCCATCACCGTTCAAGCAAGTAATAATCAATCTCTAATACGCACACCACTTCGAAAAATCCGATGTGCTTTGGAAATTTGAACCCCCCAACACGTAGCTTAAGAAGCCGGAATCTAAACCACTAGATTATCACTGCTCAAACGTCAATCACAATAACGAAACGGAAAGCTTTTAACACGTCACAGATCAACAATCAGATCGTAACGATTGCACGACAAACATAACAATTGACTCAAGAAAATAATAACTATAAGAGCATAGCGTCGCACATAAAAAGAGATGAAGAACATTGGTTGCACAATCGACACCGTTAGCGCCCGAAGGTGAGGCATTGTCGTCGTAGGAGCATTGAACCGGTAAAACTTCGGGATGCGTTGTATCTCGGATCTAATATATATTACCATAGCAATGGATCGACGGACGCGAATCGTTTCCAGTACATTAAACCCATTAGTGACGGCCATCAGACTCATCAATATAACCTTTATGACTGTTGACAGCGAGGTCAACGGTATAGTGCATAGATTAAGATTGAAAGGCATAAAGGTTGCCTTTATATTGCATTTTCATGTTACACATTTTTTGTGTCCTTTTTCTTGTGGCACAAGAGTGATAAACGATTCTGCAACCCACCTGATACGTGTTAGCTGCCGTCCATGAAGCTGGAATCCACCTCAAACAGGATTGAAGTCCAAGTTGAGGTCGACCTCGCATACGTTACTACCCTTTAAGACAAAGTTGGAGGGCCTCTATTGTGTCTCCCTTTTCACACATTTAACTACACTTAAATACCGCATATTTTGTAGCCTTGCAACCGGTAGTGTGTTTGCCAATTTCTCCCGATAAGGGTGCCATAAAAGTAACATAGCCCAGTAAATAGAAGGTCATTATTCAACCGTCACTCAGCGTTTTGAAGTCCAATGCTCAACCTAAGCCTAATTTGCGCTCGTTGGTCCTGTAGCCTTTGAATCCAACCGTTTCCCGCTGTCTTCAGTTCAGCTGGTCGGATCGCGGCCTGTGCGCCTGTTGCCTAGACGTGATCGCTACCCGAGCGCCATTCTCCTCTTCCCTAACGTTTACCAGTCTTTCCAACAATGTGACCAGCCCAGATTTATTTAATTCCAAACTTAAATACACTGCAGAAGCCATCTATATAAAAACTTTGGGCCAACATCCACAATTGAATATATCGATATGACATGATTAGATAAAACAGGATGACGGTCGGTAATGTGAAGCTAGCACAGAATTTAAAGAGAAAGTTTAATGAAATAAAAAGTATCGTCATCATCATCAACCCATTAATGTCCCACTGCTGGGCACGGGTCGCCTCTCAGGATAAGAAGGACTAGGCCATAGTCTACCACGCTGGCCAACTGCGGTTTGGTAGACTTCACACACCTTCAAGAATTTTACAAAGAACTCTCAGACGTGTAGGTTTCCTCACGATGTTTTCCTTCACCGTTAAAGCAAGTGATCATTAATTTCTAGTACGCACATAACTTCGAAAAATTAGAGGTGCGTGCGGAAATCGAAACCCGGACACTCAGTGTGACTTGAAATTAAAAATATGAAATTCCATATTAAGACACGGAGACACTTCAAAAGTACCATATACAAATAATATATATAAATAAAATTTAACCATAAGTCTGTGATTTTTTTAATTAACAGCTACTATCTACACTTATATTTATCTGTGCGTTGACAAATTCTAAAACCAGTTTGAAACTCTCCAGCTCAATGTTGAGAGAAAAGATATGATATTCGTGTGACGACAAAAAAGTTTCCAACGAAATACACCAATACCTGGCCGTCATAAAGGCTAACACCCTCAACAGGTCGAAAGCGCAATATACATTAACGACATAACACAATCAAGCTTCCATTCATAAACGAGCCGTACAAAGTACGTAAATGTTTTTATAGTGTAAATGATTATTTGGAATGAGAATTATTTAAACGCATAGATTGAATATATCCAACATAATTAGAACTTGTTACATATATCTTCAACCTATTACTACCACCACCGTCACACCTATTGCTGCCTTAAAACAGCAGGATTAAACGCTGTGTTCTGGTTTAATTGGTTCGATATAGAAGATACTTATGGACGACTATTTAAAATTATTTTAATTAATCGTCATTTTAACATCTTAACGGCTAATTTCATAGTTAGAAAAAGCCCGGCATCTTTCGCTCATTTCACTTTTATACACCTCCCCACCCCCAGCCCTGCCAATACCCCCAGCAAAACTACCTTCCTCTTCGGCACCTACCCTCATCTTCACTATGTCAAGTGAAATAATTTCTTTTGTATTCACGTCAGGTGTTCTAACTTAGTGCCCAGGGATAACAACGCACATGTGGTCGACCGCAAGGTCTTCAATCCTATATACGACGACTACAGACTCCATGGACGGAAATGACCACTTACCATAAACTGAACTGTATGCTTAGTTACCCACTTCCATATTATAAAAAATCGATGACTAACTTTTCGTCTTGAGAGGACCCTCCTATCGAGCCTTGAGATGATATAGAATTTATGGTTGATTACTGATACTGGTTACTATATTGTGTAAATGTAAATATAGCTCTCCTACTATGTTATTGATAACCGCTACAGTTTCGAAACCGGGTAACAAAGAGAAAGGTTGACTTTGTATGCAACATCAATCGCATACCGCAGCTTGCCGTAACACGAATATGGACTGGAAAATTGCATGGTTATAAACCTCTCTAGCAGTGATAGCCTAGTGGTAAGATTTCGGCGTCTCGCCCTGGGGATCAGGGGTTCTAACCCAGGCTCTCTGATTTTTCAAAGTTGTATGCGAATTGAAGATTAATTATCCCTTGCTTCGACGGTGAAAGTTAACATTTTGAGGGAATTTACATGCCCGATAGTTCTCCGTGGTATTCTTGTTCTTGAAGTCTACCAGTGCGCCATGGCCAATGTAATGAACTATGGCCTAATCCTCCTCATCTAGGGACAAGACCCATCCCCAAGGACATTAATTAGTTAATGATAATGATGATTGTAAAATGTCTGTCTACAAAGTTCAAGCACTTTATTTCATGGAAGGGCATGTAAACTGTTTGATATTAACTAGTCATTGTACTGTATGTTAACCCTTAAATATAATCCCAAATTTGATAAAACTTCCACTTGAATGGTGGTAGAACCCTTCGTGATTCCACCCGAAGTTCCACTACCACAACTATGTCTGCGATGTAGTATGTGATGATGATGTGATGTGTAATAAGGAGGAGACATTTACATGAGACGAGATATCTGTGACCGACCTCATATAGGACTTGCCATTTGTGGTTGATTACAAAAGTCCACGGGCAGCAGTGACCACGTATGATCAGGTGGACCGCATGTACATTTGCTACGTTTATGTTATAAAAAACCTGAGTTCGGTCTTTTGGTCGGTCGAACGATCGGTCGGTTCGTCGGTCGGCCAGACGTCCCGCCAGGAGGCATCATTACATCAAGTACAGCACTTATGCGCAGCACAGCATAACTTAGGCACTGAACATCAGATGGACTACGTGTCCTATTACAATCTCTTTAACATAGTAAAGTGCAAAATCTAAAAGGCACAACGCCGAATTCATTCAGTGGGCAATAGTGAACCGGAACGGTTCACGGTGTCACAATGCGAACAACAAAAGACGTGGAGTAGCAACCTAAGTAACTGTTTGGCGGCACACAAAGCTATCAATGGCCGCTCTATTGTTATGTATTTGGTATTGTGACATAATTCGTATAACAACGATCGTCGGTACCAACATCAATAATGATACAGAAGTAACAGGGGGCATGCAGTTCGCCTAATGCTAAGCCCATTTTCTTTGTGTTATGGAAGTAGCAAATGAGCATATATAACTTGATGGTAAGGTCACTACCGTGGACATCAGTAATCGACTCGATATAGAACGGAAGACCAGCCTGAGGTCGGTAATACACGCATTGCTACCTGTGAGGATTAAGATTTTTTTTATACATGAAAAGTGTAGCATAGGTGGTAGGACAATCGTTCGTCTGGGGAAGTACAACCTCAAACGGAACTTCGGTTTTGTTTGAGGTTAGATATGGGTGTCCATGGGCTGTGGTGACCACTTAACATCAGGTGGCCTGCACGCTCGTTTGCTACTTTACAAACGTAGAAAAAACGAGCGTCCACGCCACCTGGTGCCAAGTGATCACTGCAATCCATGAACACCCACATTTAACAGGACTGAAGTCATATCTGAGGATGTACGTAGACGCGCTATCCGACTGTGAGCGCGACAATCACGCCTCTCTGACCAAAGCAAGGATTGCTTCACGGCGGATTATGAGCGCGGCGGTGATACCTTCCCGGGAGAGTTCTATCACTACGAAGGAACCGTTCAAAAATCTTACCTTACCATAGGAGGGAATTTTTAAAGAGAATCAAAACTTAACAGAATACTCTACTATTATAAGACTATTACTATTAGCAAAAATATATAAAACTAATATCGACTATGCTCGTAGCACAGATAAAAACATTCATAGAAATATAATCTGTTCAACGGCTGACTTAATCCTGTCGTTTTCTTGTGACGGTATAAGCGCGCATATTAAAATTCTTCAAATTTCTCGAGTTCATGAGAAGTGTGAACAAAAACCTTATGCAACTTAATTAAAATAGCGGGTAAATGACAACACGTGTCTTTAATTTGTCGAAATTTAAACGAAAATATTTTTACCGTGAATTTGAAATCGATTACGCACAATGGACGTACTATTAAATCGATAAAGTTCATATTCAATCGTAGTCGATTGTACACGAAATCGATATAATGTGTTTTTGTGGCAGCAACCATCTCATTTTTTGACATTATCCGATACTGTCAGCTCCGGATATTAGTTTCCCGGATCGGATATTAGACTAAACTCAAACTGACATTAAAACTTTGTAAAACAGGTCAATACATTACGGCAACTATTTACAAACACAGGAGCGTCAGAAATCGATATCCTTAATCCAATCTGGCGTCCCGGAAGTATTCAGTTCACCGGATATCCGGTTCCCAAGCGGAGCCTGGCTTCCGATCGCTTTGCTGGCGCCTTTATATTGATTTTGTACATTAATGATGCAAATTTCTAATATATGTTCAATTTACAATACAATACAGAAATTATTTATTGTACACCAAATTACATACACAAAAAGGACTTTATATGATTTAACATACAACAGACGGCCTTATCACTGAATAGCGATCTCTTCCAAACAACCATCCATTGGAAAAAAGGAAAGCAAAGGATAATTTAGTGGTATGTTTCTAATGACTAATAAAGAAACATCCATACCATATCAGGTATGACATTTTTGGTAACTTTATTTTTAAAGATTTTGTTGCAAAAGAATTATTACATCATCAATACAATAAACATTTCCAAACTTACGTTTGAAGAGATGATTCGACTTGATATAGTAAAGATGAGGGTAGATACCGAAGAGGACGGTAGTCTTCAGGAGATGTTGGCAGGGCCGGATGTGGGAACGTGTACAAAAGTGGGAAAAGCCGAAAACGCAAGGCTTTTTTTCGCCGTAAAACTCGCTGTTTAAGGTGTTATTATGACGGTTATTTGAAATTATTTCAAGAGTGCACAATGTTTTTCTTAGCACTAGAGAGACTAAACAATTACATATATACCAATTACGCAATTTCCAAAATAGTTCAAAAATAATGTGGAAGAAACCATAATTTAAACTTTGGGAAAAGATAATAAAATAATGGATAAATATCTTTAAAAACTCGTACAAAAGCGACTAAACAGCTCAATATCCGTTAAGTAGATGGCGCTACATCGAGTCGGGTATCCCGAGGCACCACAGCGCCCGGATATCCGGATCCCCGCCGGATATCGGACATGCCGTCCAAACGCGCTTAGCTTGCAATGATTTTGTACACAAAAGTAGGTGAAGATTAAATTTGTACTACATCTTCTAAGAAATTTATTTCATTCTTTTTTTAATTCTTCGAAATTCTCTTTCTAGGTGTTAAGGAACATTCTCTTCTTCCAAAAGAATTCTAATACATCATGCATCATTACAATATACATCTATTTACTAACAAATTTTTGTATTTAAATCGTCACGATTTCCCGAACACGAACAACACGAACATCATCACGAACGATGAAGAAAAACATCACGAGGCAACCTAACGTAAGCGTTCTCTGAAATTCTCGAAGTTGCCCGAAGTCTACCAATCCGGACTTGACCGGCTTGAGGGACTATGGCCTAGCCCTTCTCTTTTTGAAAGGAGATTCGTGCCTAGCAGTGCGACATTATAGGTTGATAATGATGAGATGACGACGTCACCCTGGGATTACCTCAAATTCACACCGTATTAAATTTACTCTCGTCGTCCAAAAATCATTAAGACATTGACTGCGGCAAACACACCTGTTTTCCTTGCCACCCGTGCGGCTCGCACGCATACGGTATGTGCCGCCGTAATAGGACACACCCGTTGTGTAGCTCGCCATACGGTTGGATGGTTTCGAATATTAGCCGCCGCAGTCAACGTGTTAAACAACGCCTACGGAGGAGATATTTATGTTTCGAGTATACACAAATATTTATTGGATCCTATTTAAATTATTCCAATGTTCTTCAACGTACCAACTCGTAAATTCCATTTTCTTCACAACTTACCGCAGCAAGGGGGATAGACAAACAGAGAAACGGGGTTTATGTGTTTCCAATTTCATGTTCCCGACGTCAATTTTATTCTGCTAGTGACTGTTAAAATTTTTATAAAGTCAATAACTAACGTCAGCGCCGTAAAACGACACACCTTGAGAATTTTACACAGTACTCTCAGATGTCTAGCTTTCCTTCCTTCACCATCAAAGCAAGTGATAATTAATTTCGCACATAACTTAGAAAAGATAGAGGTGGGTGCGGGGTTGGAAGCCCGGGTCCTCTGCATGAGACGCCTACATCTTACCACTAGGCTATCAGAGCTATGTAAAGAACATATTGTTATCGAGAAATTCATTTTTGTAACCATATATAAAAGATAAAACATTTATCTTCGAATCAATGCGCAAGGTTTCTTTTAGTTTTTGACAACAGATCTTCCATTGGGTACGTGATCATTCATAGGGAGCTGTGCTTCGTTAGACGTAGTTCAGAGCTTCTACATAATTACGCAGGATACTTAAACTTCATTAGAATGATTTAGGATACGTATCGGGTATCGTCGAGTAGCAAGTCTGCCGCAACTACATAATGTAAATCCCTTACAAGCAAAACTTTAGATATTAGATTTTTTTTATGTAAGAAGAGTAGCAAACGAGCGTGCAGGCCACCTGATGTTAAGCGGTCAATGCAGCCCATGAACACCCATGTCTACCTGAAACGGGACTACAGTACTATCTGGGGTAGTACAAAGATGCGTTACTACTCCTGAAGACTAAGATGGTTGCCTTGCTTATTATACCCGGCAACCACATCTCTCCAACCGAAACACAATAACTCACGGCGAATAATAAGAGCTGCGGTGATACCTCCCCGGACGAACTATAATTCTACCTATCAAAGATGTAAAATTCAATCACGGACGTAAGATCCAAATCCAATATCTAAATATGAATGTAACATACAATACAATACAATGAGCCTATATCTAATAGGCTCGAAACCACTAACGGACGTAATATTTTACGTTACAGTCAATTCGCGCAATAGGGATATAGATAATAATCCGCTGTCTAGCACCGCTCTAGCCTAGACAGGGTCTCAGTTTCACGGAGCGAGGAAGTGTCCAATCATGCGCCCAGCTGAACCACTTGCCTAATAGCTGACTTCCTAGCACCGCTTGCGGCTGCGGCCGTTGCGACCATAGGTAAGTTTCAAGTTGGGCGACGGTGACCAGTAGCGATCGCAGGTTATGAATTTTTATCTTACGCACGACGACGGGCCGTTGAAAGAGCAAATCGAAGAATCTGGTCGGAATCTTGAAAAACTTGATTATTGTTGTAACCTATCTATGACTTCATTATAATGTTGTCAAAGACGTTTTGGTTGCCAACCTCTTTGTATCCGATTCCTGGGCATGGGTCCCTCCAATTAACTGAGGAACTGGAGCACAATCCACCTAGCTGCACCATGCGGATTAAGGGAATAAAAATATGGGTTAGTGGTTAACCAAATCGTGTCATGTTTACAAACCACCCATAAAACCTCGGAAAAGGTTTAACGACTGCTATCCAATGATAACAAGAGCAGATCGCTTAACGTGCCCCTCCCACAGGAGTGCGTATCATGTTTGGCCACTAGAAGTGACCCCAAAAACTCCTTTTGAACATCTGCAACCGACCCCAAATGGAACAAGAGATACTATGATGAATCACAAATCCTAGAAGACCGAGTTTGATTGGAATGCTTCTTATTAAAAACCAGTAGAAATAGCGTGGCAACCGTGCCGCTACAATCTAACCACCAATAATTCTACCACCTTAACATTTTTATCATCTAGTGAATTCTTTTAATTTTGTTAAGTTCCGACAAACGATGCAATTCTATTTTTATAAATTATAAGCTACATTTGATTTGATTTTTTTTTTTAATTTGAAATCACCTTATTAGACATTTCTAAAATCAGGTCATAACAATAAGGCACCAAAATGTGTGTAGGCCTATATAAATCACCAAAATTCGATGACAATATCATAAGATATTTACCATAACACCTTTTTTGTTGTTTGAAGCGTAACAAACGAGCGTGCAGGCCATCTCATATTCAGTGGTCACTGCAGCCCCTGAACACACAATTTCAAACAGGACAGGACATAATGTCGTAAATAGATGCGTCACTACTCCTGAGGAGTAAGTCGCCTCGCTTGTACTTCCATATCCAACGAACACAATTTACGAAATTTAATCCTTACATTCCAAGCATTAAACATTTCTCAGCCGACAGCCGTTGACGCATCGACGCAAGCCGCACCGCTTGACAAACCATAATTGAATAATCTACATAGTGGACATTCAATTATTCTAGAATAACCCCCGTCCCCAGTCTCCTGTTGCATAACGAAATTGGCCGGCCATATTGAGCAAGAACACAAGAACAATACACGAGAGACAAAGTAGATTAACTTCAAAGAATTTAATAAAACTGCCGGCGTGCACCCTGAAAACTGGCGTATTTGCGAAGAGGTCTGAAGCGAAATCGATCTAGTGCATCCAACGAACGATATTGGACATTTTCTGTGGAACAAACAAGTACTTTTAATGCGTCACTAGTTATGTAAAATTCTTTTATTTTTTTTGACATGCAAATCATCATCACCCGGAACTCAATGTCCCACTGTAGGGCACGGGTTTGCTCTCACAATAAGAAAAGCTAGGCTATAGTCTACCACGCTGGCCAAGCGCGGATTGGTGGACTTCACACAAGCTCGAGAACTTTACAAAGAACTCTCAAATGTATAGGTTTCCTCACAATGTTTCCCCTCGCCGTTAAAGCAAGTAATAAATTTCTAATACGCCCATAACTCCTAAAAAAGAGGTGCGTGCGGGTTTCTAACACTCAGTGTGAGAGGCCAGAATCTTAACCAATAGTATATTATTGCTTATGATAAGAAAATAGCAACATGTAACTTTTAGCACTCCAGGCGCCCTCCTACCAAACGATGTAATATAAACAATTTGTCTCTAACTACAATTCGAAATTAATAGAACAGATTAGATACAATCGACCGACTAGTGCGTTTCAATTCCTGAAGAGTAAGTTGTAACGCCTCGTATCTTAGCCACACCACACCCTTCAGACCAGAACACAGTAAAGCGATAACATTACTAAAAGACAAAGAGATGTGGTACCAACCTATGCAGCCGAAGCTCAAACTGTTCAATCAATGAATTCATTTACGCAAAAATAAGTTTAAAAATAACTTGCAATTTATATACATTCTCTAAACCAAGCTATCAGGATTACAGTAGCTTGGCGGATGCTCCAAGGCCCTACCATTTTCGTGAAGAAACCCGTACCCAGCTGTGAAACATACAACAACAAAAGCAAAATGTGGTGTGCCATGGATTATTTTTTTATATGAGAAGAATAACAAAACGAGGGTGCGGCCACCTAATGTTAAGTAGTCATTGCAGCCCATTGACAACCACATCAAACCTTAAACAGGGCTAAAGTTCTATCTGCAGTTGTATGTAGATACGTCACTGCTCTTGAGGACAATAAGTGTATCTTTGCTTCTAAGTGTACCCACAAAGCATAAAATACACACAAAGCATAAAATACACACAGATCATAAAATACCGTTCTGTGAGTGCACTCGACATATACACGAAAAAAACTGAATGCAGCTCGATCTCTGTAAAATTGTGAATATCATACATAAGGGTGGTCTATTAACATGGTCATTACAAGTCAAAGAATTAGGTAATTAACTCGGAAACCTACAAAACCGATTTAGACATAGTTTTCACCCTTGAATCGATTTTTTAAGACGGTTTTTACGATATATGGGTATATTTTGTATAAAATAACTGTCAAATCTTGAATAACTCGAAAAAGGTAATCATTATGACATTTAAGCCGCCCCCCGAAGTTATCACGAATTAATAAAGGTTAACGGTTAGATTGAAACTTGCATGAATTTACCATATTAAAAAACGTTAAATAAGAGCTTATAATAATAGCCTGTAGGAGAATACCTCCCTTTTAATTTATCTCGGCGCTTGACGGCAAAATTAAATTAATTCTTACGAAATAATCCTTATGGAATGTCACTAAGCATCATTTATAAAGTTGGTCCTTTC
>DWKL01003733.1:0-11223 GCA_018249415.1 Phareas burnsi
TTTTTTTTTTTTTTTTTTTTTTTATGTTTGTAAAGTAGCAAACGAGCATGCAGGCTACCTGATGTTAAGTGGTCACCGCAACCTATGGACACCCACATTCAACCTCAAACAAAACCAAAGTTCCGTTTATGGTTGTATATGGATGCGTCACTACTCCTGAGGACTATGATGGTCGCCTCGCTACAGGTGTGTCTGTCAACCGCACCTCTCCAACCGAAACACAACAACTGCTTTACGGCGGATTATGAGTTCTATATAAATCCTATAAAACATGATTGTAATTGAAATTCTATTCCTCAATGCATTTTATATAATTTACAGATTTACAAGCTGGACATCCAGTTGAGTTTCTTGTTGGTTTTATCAACAAGGGTTCAGAAGACTACATTGTAGAAACTATGGAGGCTTCGTTCAGATACCCCATGGACTACACTTACTACATCCAAAACTTCACTGCACTGCCTTATAACCTCGAAGTGAAACCACAACAGGAGGCAACCTTTGCATATTCCTTCATTCCCAACGAGGCTTTCGCTGGACGACCTTTCGGCCTCAACATTCAGCTTAACTACAGGGATGCTAGTGGAAATGCTTACCAGGTATATTCGTTTTCTATAATTGAAGCAAAGTGGTATGAAGTTCACCTGATGTTAAGTAATCACTGCAGGCCATGGACATTTGTAATTAACATTATATAAGGCGCTACTATAATTGATTTATAATCCCGATGGCTAATTGAAAATGCTTCCTACAGGAACTTCATACAAGTATGTATACATTGCTATATGTCACATGCCATGCCAATATAAGAAACAATTCTTGTTAATTTCTCTACATGATCAATTTACTAAATCTATGATTAGATTAGAAAGCATTTCAGTTCAGTTTGTATTTAATCGTAATAGGCTTATGGGTTCAATAATTAATTAATTGATATTCACATGACTTTTTGCATTATGTCAGGAGGCTGTATATAACCAGACAGTGAACATTGTGGAAGTATCAGAGGGTCTCGATGGAGAGACATTCTTCCTATATGTATTCCTCGGAGCGGCGTGTGTTCTCACACTGGTCGTTGGCCAGCAAGCTCTATCTTCGCTCGCTCGTCGCCGCTCCCCACGAGCCACACAAGCCAAGCCTTTGGAAACTGGCACTGCCAATGATGTTGACTATGACTGGTTACCTAAAGAAGTCGTAAACCAACTCAGTAAGTACTCTTTAAGTTTAACATCTTGACTGCGGCGCTAATATTCGATTCGATCCAGCCGTGCGGCTCGTAACGTTCCCGCAGTCTTTTAACGTACCCAAACGCCAGTGCGGCGGAACTTTTGCCAGTGCGGGACAACGTTCGTGTTGTCTCGTTCTGGCGTAGAGCCGGCGAAAACATAGTAGGTGTGTTTGGCCGCAGTTTTGCGTAGGTTTAAATGGCTCGGACAGTAAAACACAACGATACAAACCCCCGTAGGGTTTTATTTCACAGGACTACAAAAATCGTACAGGAGTTTTGAGTTGGAAGATTTAAGGTAGCAGAAGCTAAAACACTCAACGAAAATTATTCTGTTCAAGATATGACATGTAGTGTTTGAGGTATGGGATATTTTTGGTTACCCAATGTTTTGCATATGTTTATTAGTTTGAATTTTGACTGTAATGTTCATACTTGTTACGTTCGACACGCACTTGGTTCTTTTTATAAATAGGCATAAGTTTATATGAAGGGCAGGCTTTATAATAATATTATTAGGGTTTTTTAAAGACCCTGTAATCATTTCATAAGCATTTGCAATTACTAAAGAATGTTTAACCATCGAACATGTCTTGCCACTTTTCTCTATTCTTGAGTAATGTAGTGCAGTTCTTTTTTTAAAATAATCAATAAATTTTATCCTGTCTTTCAATTCGTTTGTTTCAAATCTTTTATTTGAAACATTGTATCATATTGTTAGTATATGCCAGTAGTTGTAGCCTAATGGTAAGATTATGGCTTCTTACATTGCGTTCGAATTCTGCACGCCCCTATGATATTTCGAAATGATGTCCATATAATAAATGTTTTACAATTTGTATTAACGATGAAGGAAAACATTGTGAAGAAATCCACATAAATAACTGAATACTTAAAAGTTTAAAATTCACAGAGATATGTCAGGTTTGCCAACTCGCACTTGGCCAGCATGGTGGACAGCTCAGCAAGGGTATATTGTTTGATATGCAATCTTTTATTTGCAGAGAAATCTCCCAAAACGCCGAAACAATCACCGCGCTTGAGGAAAGCGAAGAGGTCAGCAGGTGACGACTAACATAGTGTCAGAGTATATTCCTAGCGGACGTCAGGTGTCGCCGGCAGCGAGGCGGCACTAGCGTCGTGACATAATCGCAATAAGAATAGGACAATTTATATGCCCAAAAAATGTATAGAAATCGGAAAAGTGATAAATGAGAAACCATAGATAATAGATAGAACTTATATGTTTGAAAAACTGACCCATCTAGTCAGGTTTTGTTTAGATTCGTTATTGAACAAATGTTATCAGGACGTTCGGAAATAGAGATAGTTTCATTATATAGATATTTAAGCACATGTGTACTGAAATACGCGTGTTTCGTACATTGTTCGATTATCTAGTATTTTACATTGCAAGGATTGCCAAGTACCTTATGCTTACGAAAGTTAGTGGCAATGTGTTCCCAGCCTATTCTTATTGCATCATGTCAGTGAGAACTGTGTGGTGTTTAGTTGCTAAGTGTGTTGTGAGAGTAAATTATGGAACAAATTAAGTATGGACAGCTTTGCAATAATGTTCGCGAATGAGAGACATAATTTAATTAAAATGTTAAATTTTTAAACCGTGTTTTATTATAAACGTGATTCTGTTGGAATCATCCAGTATGCCAGAATTGAGGAAATTATTTTATGCCAACTCACTTTTTATATGATTTGTTAATAAATGTATGTAAAAATAGATTAAAAAGAAATGAATTTTATTTACGAACATGTGATTTGATTTTACTTAATTCCATATAAAGAATTCTTAAGTCATTGATTGGTGTCTTTACCTAAGATAGTAAATGAACATTTTATCTTCGCTGATTCACAGTGAATGTTAAGTGGTATATTGTTGTTGTTGGGGAATAAATTAAAAAATAAAATATAACGCTTTCTAAATTCATAACCCCACACTTTTAATTCTAATTACTTAGATTCCCTGTGTCGTGGTTGCCATTGTTATTTACACAAAGTCCCAATTTAAATTATTATTTAAAAGTCTGTCTCGGCGGTATTGAACCTGGAACCCACCTCGTGTCAAACAAGTATGGTTACCGCTGTCACATTTGTTGTAGATTCACTCGGTTTCTGGAGTATTATTGTTGATTGTAATCTGTACACTTGGTTTTAGGAGAAGAAAGGTTTAAAACAACGATTGCAGCTAAATCTGTTGCTATCAATTATATACTACTTAGTACAAAAAATGTATATCTATTATTTTCAAAACCACTGCCTAAATTTAAAGAATCATAAAATCGTTAGATCAAACTAGATCTATTCCTTTAGAAATCTCAGAATATGTTTAAAAAAAATGATAAAATCGCATATATACATATAGGTATACATACATGAAAACATTTTTTTTGTTTTTTAAAGATGCGTTCACTTTTTATTATTTACGGTTTTCGATGCAAGCACTAGCAAGCTGTCAATTATACAGTCCGTCATTACTTATCTGTGTTGCTTTCTTTTCCGTACACGCCGATTTGTGGTGCACGTGTATTTTCTCAAGTCAGCTCTATATCTAAATAAAATGGACAAACCCAACGTTCTCGCCCGCGTCATCAAGGTTCTGGGCCGTACAGGCTCCCAGGGGCAGTGTACTCAGGTCAAAGTGGAGTTCATCGGAGAAACTAGCCGTCAAATCATCAGGAACGTAAAGGGGCCAGTGCGTGATGGAGATATCCTGACCCTCCTCGAGTCTGAGCGTGAAGCCAGAAGACTTAGATAAAAAGGTTAGAACATTTTTCGTCAGTATACGGTTTGGTTATTTGTGTATTTCCAATTGCGAAGTTAACCTCTTTTATGAATGCGAGTGTAGGAACGATCTTAAGATAATTTCAGTACAATATTAACTTAATTTATCATAAATGTTTAGTAAACTTATAATTGGAAGTCATAAATTACTGTCAGACCGAAGAATATTGCAAGTTATCTTTCCTAAGAACAATTATTTTATAGATCTATATAAGAGGCAATTTCGCGAAGAAGTTATATTGGTATATAGCCTATCTGATGATGGTTTAGTAACATAGTCATTACAAGTCCATTGATGGTCAGTTTTTCTGGGCTACTTTTGGTATGTTAAGTCAACTCCAGTGTGTTTAGAATTTTTATAAAAGTAACTCTTTTGCAAAACCATATATGCTTAACAATTCAACACATTTTACAACTTATAATGTCTGCCTGTATGGGCTACTCCACTTGCCTATAGTACAGCCTGGATTATCCTCTTGATTGGACCATCATTAAATTTTCTTGCAGGAGTAGAATTAAATGGACTGTGGTGAAATATCTTCCTTGTACAGTTAACGGTAACATGGATTACATAAATTTTGTCTGGTCCTGTTAATCGTACCCTGAGAAAAAATAATATTTCTCTCGTCTAGCTGATTGTACTGTGGTAAAATAATTTAAAGGCATATTTTTAATACTATTTTGAACACGAATAAGAGTTTTGAAACAACATAAAAAATATTACCAACTAGTGTAAGCAAGAATTCATACTCTCCTAAGTTTTGTATTATTTTCTTCAGTGTTAATGCCAGTGATAATTAATTTTTGATACATACACCTTTGAAGAATTGGAGCTCTGTGGTTGGGATTCGAATTGTGGAATGACATAGGTCAAGGAGCTAGAATCTTATCATTAGGCTATCACTGCCATCTGTATATTGTGCACATCTCACTAAAATATACGTTTCTTTTGTTTCAGTGTAAAATGTCGCAGTTTTTAGGTTAAGGCTCTATTGTACCATCATCTTCATCCAGGTCAAGATGCGAACGACTATCGAAGATTTAACAGACCATCTATAACTACTTAAAAATAAATAATAAGAAAAAAACTTTTTTATCAATGCCTTAATAAATCCCCACAATATTAATTGTATTAGTATAATGTGAATTTCTGTTCTTAGAAGTAAAATGTCTTATTATAAATGTGTAATTTCCAAATTGAAGTAACTTTTTGTGTCTGTCCGTTTGTATACTTCGCTTAAATTACACAACACATTTTGATATGATTCTAGTATATGATTAATGGAAACAGGTTTTTCCTGTAACATACATACGGCTTCAAATCCCCAGAGTATCAAGCCTTGTACTTAAGAACAAATCTAAATTTAATCATAGATTTTTGTCTTGTAGTGATCTCAAAACCGCCTGATCTGACGACCATCCTTACAGTAATACTAACTTGGCCTAGAATTTAAAACTTAAAGATATTTAAAGTGTTGATTTTTTTTTTCTTTTTGCATAAAATCTTGTATTTCATCAACGACCCATTCATGTCCCCCTGCTGGGCACAGGTCTCAGAATGAGAAGGATTAGGCCATAGTCCATCTCGCTGGCCTAATGCCGATTGGTAGACTTCACACACCTTTGAGAACTTAAATTCGTGTAGTTCACCTGATGCTAAGTGATGATAGCTGCTTGAAGAGATTTTGAGCCCTATTCGAAGTCTGCTACAGTGTATCTCTCTTACCATCTTCCGTCAATTCAGAACACAGCGTTTAATATCGCTGTTACAAAGTAAATGGCGGTGATGCTGCAGGAATACGGAAAACCGTAGGAGGATTCTATCATTTTTATGTTGTATCTACTACATCATTTTTTAAAATTCTATAATCAAGATCCAGACCACAGTTAGCCACATTATAAAGTAGTTAGTCATACTAATTGGAGGTTATTTATTTATATAATTATTTTTCTCAGATAACTATTTAGCTGCCTACCTATTATTAAACTGATGGTGTCACTAGACTGATGAATGATTGCTCACTTAAATTATAGATTAAGTATAATAATTAACCACATTACTATATTCTGCATCATGTGTAAGATAGTTATTATTTGTATTAACGTTACGGTGTTTTGCTTGTTTTGCCGCCTGTTTGCATTATTGCTAAGTAGGGAAAGTAGCATTTTATAGCCAATGACACTCGACCCAACTCCGGTCTCCACAGTTGAGGTGAGAGGTCAGTATTAATCAGGGTTGCTAACGTTAAATCATAACTTTGTGAGCAGTTCACAATCAAAATCCACGGTAAAAAAAGAAATATCTGCAGAAACGGCAATACTGATAAAATTTCGATAACAATTTCCACATAAGTAGTATCCACTTCATATTAATTAAGTAAATAAAACAAAAATAATTTGAACAGTTCCTTACATTTTCATTTAACATTACATGAACATTAGTCCCCATACTGCTTCTACGCGACAGTTAAGAAAGCGTACTTGGCAGATGTACTAAAATAACGGGACAATTAGTGAAGAGCTCGTAGCCCACCCAATGTTAAGTGGTCATTACTGCTCATGCAATATGTAACATTTGTCGTACCTGAAGTTGAAAACGTAAGATGGAACTCCTCTAAACGCGGTACTGCTTTATACACTTCTAATTCGAAATAATGCCGGCTATAAAGCAAAAATAAGCGTGGCAGTGAGGCATTCGCGTGTGAACTTCTATGACTTCTATCACCTTAATTTTTTTTGACTGCGCGCAAGTCTCGTGATACGCATGTTCAAGGATTAGAAACTGGGCCCCTGACTTCATTAGACGAGCGGCCAAGTGTGGCATGCCTACTTCAAGCTGCATTTACTGCTTTGGGCGTTAACAACTTTGCTCGACAATCCGATTGTGAGTCCAGTGAGCGGAAGCTCCTTTAATTTTATATCAGTTATTCCCAAAAAATATTCAGGACAGATATCCAGGAAAATGTTACCTATGCCAACGCTCCTAGCTCTCGCGAGACGGTCGGTCGACAACCCTAGCAACGCCAAGCTATTCTGCTACATTCATATCAATAGCATGGCGTCGTGCACTCGGTCGCGGACTTGACAAGGCCGAATTAAACTTGACCTTCGTTCCTCACCGCATAAATAATGAGCACCTTGCTAACTCCGCTGCATGGAGGCAAGAATGTAGTAAAGGATAAAAACAGAAGATATCTAGCTACCGATAAACTTGTACTTATAAGCCAGTTTCTTTATTTATGCACACACATAATATTTATACAGAAAGCATTTGTTCGTTCAATGGGACTAAATATTGATATTGAAATGACTTCCAATGTTCAACGTCTTTGTAAGTATATGTTTGTTAATTTTAAGAAAGGCATTAAGTATGTAATATGAATAATAAAATCAATAAATAAAATTGTAGTTACCTGAGAGTTCCAAATTAATTTTCTAATCTTATACATAGGCGGCCTACTAAAAAGAAAATAAAACGGAGCCCTATAGGTTAGAAACCCTAGAATCTCACTTTGTTGCCTATCCGTCTATCATGGCCCTTTTTATCAGAAACGTTAACTGGTTTCAAATTGACAGTAATATCATCAACCATTAGGTCCACGGTTCTTTAATTGAATGTTGAAAAATGAAGTCTTTTAAATTATATGTCGAAAACAAACGACTCGTTCCCTGGATGGATAAACTATCTATAAACAATTAAGTTTGTACGAAACCCTCAGGGTACAATACAATCCTACACGCACTTGTCCACTTGTTTAACTTCTGTCGGTACAGGTAACCTTGATAATGGATGAATCAACACAGAAAACTTTTTAATTCGAAAATATTTACCCATATGAACACAATTATATTTGAATTTCTTTATTTCTCTTTGCCAAGAAATGATTTCTATTTGCTATTATTCGTTATGTTGGAAGCTTTATCGTAAGCATTAGGATTATCTGTGTAGATTACACCTTATCTGCGTCCATTACAATCATTTCTCCGATTACATTATTTTATTGATCATTAATGTAGATAAAACTTAGTATTTGTCTTCAAAATAGCGAAATTAACAACTTATACATAAACAAAGGAAATTATAATTACTTATGATTTGACCGGGTAGAATCACCGTACCATGGAGTCTTAGGAGCTGAATCTACATTTCAGTAGATATGTGTTGTTTAAGAAAATCAACATTAGTTTAAATTTAGTATATTATAAACTAGTTCCCTAACACGTTGGGGGGAGGGGGAGGGGGCACCTAGGCTACGTCAGGACCGAGGAGTTGGAACCCGCAATATATCCCCCATCAAA
Organism: Phareas burnsi; assembly: GCA_018249415.1. NCBI lineage: Eukaryota > Metazoa > Arthropoda > Insecta > Lepidoptera > Hesperiidae > Phareas > Phareas burnsi. The sequence continues at coordinate 8,324 of DWKL01003733.1, forward strand.
CAGTTTTAGCAGACAGTATTCCTGCATCCTAGGCTATTAGATCTGAGATTTAATAGGCGAAAGGAGGAGTTCCTCTACATCATAAGAAGTTCAAAGTTCAGCATCAAAATAACCTAGTGTTATATTGGTATAGATATTCAATACAATATGTATTGTTTCATATAAATCGTTGCAGTATAAACCGAGTTATCTTATGTAAAACACGGGTAGCCTCGAGAATTACCATCCTACATCGGAAATATAGAACATCAGTTTTTAACTAGCTTGATACTGGAGTAACGCATATATTATTTTAAATAAATAAAGTTTATCAAAATCGATTCATAATATTTGAGTTATTTAAAGTAATCTGAATACTTTTGAATAGATTTTTAGGTTTCAAAAAATGGGACCAAATTTAGACTTAGTTCTCAAAACCGCAAATCGCGAGTACTCGTTACATAATATAAAAAATGTATAATTTCCGCGATAATATTAGCTTAAAATCGTTAATTCTCTAAGTCCCAATTTGGTCCCATTTTTTAAGCCTTCGACGGATTTGGATGGTTCAAACCATAATGAATAGGGACACTACCGTTTAACAGTCTATACCGGTCGATGTATCGCGGAGTAGGCGGTGGACAAAAACCACGAAGTGAGAACTTTCTTTCCGAAGAAAAGTTGGTTAAACTCACTGTTTAACCAACTTTTCTGAAATAAGTAAGTATGAAACGATAAACTATTAATCACATCACACACTTGATAAGCTACTGGAAATTCGCTAAGGTAGTAACCCTACACAAGGTTTGCACCTTAACCTAAGTAAACGCAAATCCTAAACACTTACGATCTACAAACCTTCGTAGTCAGCTAACCTGAAGTATTTACGAATTTGCTGTCTGCAAAATTCGTAATGCATAAATACTTCAGTGATCAAATCACTAGTGTAATAGTACAGTAGAAGCGGAGTTATACTAATTTATGTAAAAAAAACAATAGTAGCCTTTAGGAGTCCATCCTACATCGGAAGTATCCATCATCAGGTTTTATCTAGTTGGATACCGAAGTACCGTAAAGGTACTCTTTCAAATAAAAAAAAGTTCATTGAAATAGCTTCATAAACATTTGAGTAATGTATTTATTTAATCAAATCAATTTTTTTTGGATTTCAGGAAAAGTACTAAATAAATATCAGGTTTTGTAAAATGGGACTAAATGGGGATCTAGCCCTATATAACACCGCTTACTTCATATAGATCGGTAGTAGATGCATCGCAGAGCAATCGGTGAGAAAAATATAAACGCAACAAATTGAGCACCTCCTTTCCTTTCATGTCAATTTAAAGCAGCCAAGTGCGTGCCGGACTACACAAATTAAAGGTTTCGTAATAACCTCGGTTTAGATTTAAGAATAGTATCATTGAATACAATAAATTTATAGCTGATTTACGTCAATGTGGCGTTAAGAAATAGCTACGAACATTATACAAAATAAAGATTTTCACACATTACTGCGTCACTCTTTATGTTTTTCTTCGGAGTTAAAGTAAGTAATAAATAATTTGTTATATGCCCCCACATATAAGTAAAGCAATAAGTAAGGATATATAATATCGACATATCAGAGGTGCGTGTATTCAAACCTCAGACTGCTCAGTGGAGAGTGCATTGTTTAAAAAATATTCTTACAAAATATCTATTTTGTTATTTGATCATATGGTCATGAATAAGTCATTTTCATCAATCTATGTTAATTCTGTATACACATTGCATAAGTCACTATCAATCTCTATACAGCTCAAATGGGTATTAGAATACATTAGAATTAATCACAAGACATTTGTACTATACACATCTGGTAGAACCGCTATTGTGATCCCCTCTTTGGTTTGCGACAATGATTTTGACAATATTATATGATATTTGCAATATAACTGATATTAAAATATCCTGAATATCATCATCCTCAATCCATTAATGTCCCACTGGTGGACATGGGTCACCGCTCAGAATGTAAAGGGTTAGGCTATAGTCCGGCCCGCTGGCCAAGTGCAGATTGCTACACTTTACATACTTTCGAGAACTTTATAAAGAAGTCTCAGGCATGTAGGTTTCCTCAAAATGTTTTCTTTACCATCAAAACTAGGGACAATTAATTTTTAATATGCATATAACATAATCAGAAGTGCATGCTGGATTCAAACCCCAGTGTCAGAAGCTGGGTTCTTAGCTGGCTATCACTGCTGCTGCTATAGTGTATTTTGAACAGGGAATGGGTCTTTTTTGTGTGAATAGTACTGAGCATGCAGGCTAACTAATGTTAAGTGGTCCCCGTGGCCCATGGACACTTGCATCTAATTTCAAACAGGACTGAAGCCTTATCCAAAGTTCTCCATAGATGTGGCATTGCTCCTGAGAACTAAAATGCTTGCCCTATTTATAAGTATTCAGTATAACTACACATTCTTAATCTAAACCAGTGTTGTCTAATGGTGGATTGTAATAGCATCAATGCTAACTTCATAATATATCAAAGATTTTCTAGAATATCCCATGAGCATACAGCTCAACTGATGCTTTGTCCTTAATCAACTCTATAAAGAACAGGACACCTTCCTAAATTTAAAAACACATGTCACTACTCTTAAGAACTAAATCGGAACTAAAAAGTCAATGACGTACCACCCTTCAACTAGAACATATGGTAGAAATAGGTGAGCTGGCAATGCTCTTAGCAGAGTTCTAGCACCTTTAGCTTATATATTATAACTATGTATCTAAGGCTGAAGAAGAATTTATTACCTTCACTTTTTAAGTCATCAATTTTTATGTTATGACCTATCATGTACACTTTATTTGCCAATAGTTATAAGATTATCGTTATGGCACCAAAATGTAGTATGATTGTGGTGAGTCAACCC
>DWKL01003734.1:0-11223 GCA_018249415.1 Phareas burnsi
ATCAGAGGTGCGTGCGGGGTTCGAACCCCGGACCCCCAGTGTGAGAGACCGGAATCTTAACCACTAGGCTATCACTGTTTTTTTACCTAAACAAACAAACAATAACTTGTACCGAAGGTCCAGTACAACGCCGTCGTGTCCGTAGGTCCTTTAGGCTGTGGTTACACGTGAAATAAACGATAAGATAAATCTTAATACGGAATACATTTTTGATACTTGTTTGCGTTACCGCCGTGGTGCAGAGGTTACCTTACCGATATAATTCCGGTCCCGGGTTCGATTGCAGACCAAGCAGGCGTATAAATTATGAATCTATATTTCTGTTCTGGGTCAGGATATTCGTGTACTCGTCTTGTACGTGATCATGGCACCCATGGTACAAGGAATGCTACTGCGTGGCTAGTTTGTTTGATAGGTGTTTGATTGTTTATTTCATCATCAAGCCATTATGTCCCACTGCTGGGCACGGGTCTCTTCTCAGAATAAGAATGACCAGGCCATAGCACACCACGCTGGTCAAGTGCTGATTGGTAGGCTTCACACAACTTCAAGAACTTTACAGACAACTCTCAGGTATGTAGGTTCCCTCACACTGTTTTCCTTCACCGTTAAATCAAATGATAATTAATTTCTAATACATACATAACTTCGAAAAATCAGATGTGCGTGCGGGATTCGAACCCTGGACCCCCGTGTGAGAGACCGGAATCTTAACCACTAGGATAACACTTTTACTTATTACTGTTATAATAAAAAATGTGTCATTGCAATGTAATGTATTTATGTTGTTTAAATTATTTAATTTTGTAGAAGTGATAATGATATCATCTTTTATCAGTTCCATATTATTGCGAAGTGCATTTAGATTATCCATTGACTCATATATTTACCGATAAGAATTGAGCAGCATGGTGAAGTATGCCCCATTCCTCCCACAGTTGTCGGGGGAGAGACGCGTGCCCAATAGTAGGACATAAAAAGGGTTACAGAGAGTCTTTATTCAATATGTATAGACAGCAGTACTGTTTTGTTCTGTACTAGCACATTTTTATATCACGCGGTAAAAGCCAGCCTTCATATTTACTCTGCGAACAATGTTCTATTCAGACCAGGATATGTATATCAGTATGGATAAGCATAAACGCTGTAACCTAGAAAATGAAAATTGTTTAAAAGAGTTAAAATACTTCATATTAAAAGTACTAGAAGTATTAGTTACTTAGAAGTACAAATGTTAGAAGAACAAAAGTAAAAAGTCGCAACTCCGAGAGTTTATCGTAATTTTTTACACTTGTGTAGGTTCAATAGTTTTTCACTTCGTTATTTACGTCAAAATGTTTGCCAAATATTTTTCAAAAGCAGGCCTAACGTTATTTTGGTGTTCGGTTTCGGCATACTAGTTTCAAATTTGAAAAACCACGGCCGCACGAGAATGCCGGCTCGAATTTCTTTCAGCTCCCTTTAATATTATTTCTATGGGAATATTTTTAGTTTCCATACAAAATACTTTTGAAAAATTGTTATTAATATTATGAAAACATTGTCATTATCATCATTATCGACCCATTAATGTTAGGCTGGGCTTGTGAGCTGTGTGGTCTCCTGTTAGATAGAAAGGGTCAGGCCATATTTCACCACGCTGGCCAATTGCGGATTAACCTCACACACCTTCGAGAACTTTTTTGCAAAGAACTTTCATAAGTGTAGGTTTCATCAAAATGTTTTCCTTCACTTTAAAACAGGTTATAATTAATTTCTAATACGCAAACTTGAAAAATCAGGACTCTCGGACATCTAGTGTTAAAGCCCGGAAGTTAACAACTAGGCTATCATTGAACAACATTATACTTAACGTAAGAAATTCATGAGTGATAGCTTATATAAAATAATATATAAAGGTAGGAAAATAAATAATAGTTTGAGAGTTAATGATATAAGATGATGTATAAATGGATCATATATACGGACCGTGGACATACAAAAACGAGTACACAAACGTTCAGACTCAGAAAAGAAAGTTAAATTCATAATTTAGTTGTCTATTGACCGAACTGTTGCGGAATCGAACCGGAATCGAAATAGCCTGAGAGCCACTAATACGAGAATTATCTTCATAAAAATTGTTTCGATTCCGCAGTGTAGACTGTGCCTAATAGTGGTGACGTTAAAATAATTGTTACTTAGATCTCGTGACGAAGGATACATCGTCACCAGTTTAGAATAGTTTACAACTTAATCAACAGGACCCTTATTTTGTGAAGCATGGCGACCCTAACTCGGATTGCCCGTTTGTTAATGACCCAACCCTCGATTACGCATCTAACGTCTGAAGTGCCGTTCACGATTTTTGATTTCCATCCCCTAATCAGATTTACCGTTCATTGCTACTTCCTTTGTGAGCGCGCAGTGAATTGCAAAATATCCTACTACAAATAGATTCAAGATCAGAAATTCTGTAGTGTTTTTGTCCAACGGATTGCAGAGAGAAATGAGATTGCTAGTTTATTACCCATAAGCAGCTGATCCTTTATGTCAAAGAGTAATGCTACGGTTACTGCAAAAGCTTATGGAAAAGGTGGACGACGATTTACATGTTGGTAATTGCCCGAAACATTGGGAAACATTTTATTAAATTTTATTACGCTTATTTTATAATAAGCGTAATAAAATTGTGTGTTACAATTTATATTGTAACACACAATTTTAACGCACAAAATTACGCAAAATTGTTATGAAGATAGGTTTAAATAGGTTTAAAATGTTATGCATATGACTATTTAACATAATATAGAGGTCGTGTTTGTTTGCTACTTATGTCACTTAAGAATATTTCCCATTGTTCCATATAAATAATATTGATTATCACCGAAATATCCGAACAAATTCATAACAGATCGTTTCATACCCCTCAATTTAATTACAATATTTTCATTTGGCGTAACACGTTGATGTTATTAAAATTGGTGATCATTGAACCATTCATAAGTTATTAATTTCATTAAAATCAAGGCCTGCATTATATCAGAATAATATGAATACGTTACTATTTTAAAATATACATGTATTACGTAAAATGAGGATTAAAACTGGCATTTATCTTGGATTTTTATTTATCAACCTTTGTAACCTGTAAATTAATGAGTTTCGTAATTCTTTACAGATTGATTTAAAAAGTCAAAGGTGATTAACATTGAGCTTATGTGCAAAACTTATTTGGTTCGTAAAAGGGGAAGTTATTGAATGCACCCATCAGCTGGCATAAAATTCTACCAATTAAAACAATCTCAATCGACCCAAACCTCCTGAGCACACACGGGATTTACCACTGTATTCTCCAGGTAACAAATATATGAATGTGGTCGAAGGTCGGTATTGTCCTTACCTCATCTAGGCGTACATAAATAGTAAAACCTAGTACGGAAACATAAGTTCATCATTTGGATTTCCATTTAACCAAGATGCCAAACTATTATGTCCCGAAGATCAGAAATCGCGTAGCACCTGTCGTAGCACATGGTGAAGCGTACGCAAATCGCTACGGCTAGCGTAGCGATTTGCGTAGCCGCCGTCCGTTGCTACGGCTAATGAAATTGAGGTAAGCGCCTTGTGTCGCTGTTGTGTAATTGTAGCATAACTTGTTTCTTTTCACATAAAAAGTAAACAAATTCCGTGGTTACTTTATATAGCCGTGGTTGGATTTTGAATTTTAGGAAGGTATATTTGGATACATCGCTTTATAGACGAAGTTTTAATCATAATGTTACTGTGAATTTTAAACAAACAAGAATTACCTCAGAAGTACAGTGTCGTCATCATTGATATCAACAAGTAGTAATATAAGTGGGGGTAAGGGAGGGGGGACGCAAACTTAAGTAGTCGTTAAAGTCGCAACACGCGTGGCGCAGGGGTTGCCACACTGGCTTTGCATGCAAAGGGTTCACAGTTTGATTCCTGGGCAGGCAGACATCAAAATGATAAATTTAGATTTATTATTGATCTTAGTTTTTATGTTCTTGTCTTGTATGTGTCCAGGGCACCCATGACACAGGGTAACTAGGATACCCTAAGGTAAGGCTGTAAGTATGAATGTTTAAACACTTGTTTGTTTAAAAATTATCGGCCACGCTGATCGAGCAAGGGTTTGGAAGATTTAATATTGAAAACATTATAGAATTCTCTCAGGAGTGTACGTTCTCTTACTAAGATTTTCGATAAAGCAAGTGATAAGTAATTCTTGTTTGCACTTAATTTTAAAATTAAAGCCTTAGATTTGAACCTGGATGTGGTGGCAAATTTAAAGCGGGGTGCAAAATATCTTCCATTAAGTGGCTGTCATTTCTGAAGTATAATGTAATTGTTGTTTCCAAAGAACAGACAAATTATTTAACATTACATTAATTTTCTTAACATTACTTTAAGTAACTTAACATTACAGCGAGAAACTTAATATTACGTTAAGTAACTTTACATTAGGTTAAGTAACTTAACATTACGTTAAGTAATTTGATATCATCATCATCATTAACCTGTTTATGTCCCATTGTTGGGCACGGGCCTCCCCATAGAATGAGGTTAGGCCATAGTCCACCACGCTGGCCAAATGCGGATTGTTAGACTTCACACACCTTCAAGAATTTTAAAAGAACTCTAAGATACTACGTACTCTCAGATAATACACACATAACTTCGGAAAATCATACATGCGGGATTCGAACCTCGGACACCCAGTAGTAAAGACTGAAATCTTAACCACTTGTCTATAACTTACTAACTAGGTGTTCCTGCTACTTCACGTTGATTTTAAAAGTCGGAAAGGACATTATATGATACTGTTCAGTACACAAGAGCTGGTCGTACTTCTAACTCTTATGTATCACATTTATTCAGCTCAGGAATACCCCTAAATACGTTCTTTATTGGCGTGATTAAATACAAATCTTGACCCATACTCATTTATTATTCTTAGTTCGGAGCTTATAATTTAGAAGAAAACTAATAGCATGATAGAAAACTAGCAGCAAAATAACTGTGGTGCCATCTCTTGTCAAGTGGTAAAAAAATCGCAACATTATAATTGATACACCAGCTTAGATAAAGTGAGTTAAAGTTCAATAAATAAGGTTAGAATGTTTATGTATCTTTAGTTTAAAATCAAACGAAATTAAATCCAAATATTTTTAATCAAATTAGATACTTGTCAGAATTACTTTTGAACGTCAACAAACTACTACCGTCTCGTAAACTTTAGTTTAAGTATCTTAAGGCTTGTTTTCAAAACGCTAGAACGCCGCGTTGTTCCATATCGGGGGTATTATTTTTGCGTGCAAAGTTCCTGTTTGAAGGCAGTTCCAAGTCAGCTACCAGGAGTAGCAACACGTCTGTGGACGAGCTCTGGTAAGAGTTCCATCCTAATTGAGCCAATTACACATGTTTATGGACAACAATGACTGAGTATATCTTATCATCATCAACCCAATAATGTCCCACTTGTGAGCATGGCTCTCCTCTCAGAATGAGAAAGGGTTTCTAGTAAAATACCTAATGAATAATGCTGTTCAATAAAACTCCGGTTTCTTAAACTTAACATTAAGTCAAGATCATACAACTTAAGTCCATTGTCGTTTCGTATAGTCTCGTTCTTAAATTTAAGATCTATAACATATATTTTCTAGATATAGGTTTTTAGCTTCTAAGTTTATGTTAAAGTTCAGAAAAAGCTAATAAGTGTAACCTTAAACTTAATTAATAATTTTAACCTTAAATTCAATTAACAAGTTTAATCTTAAACTTAAGTTAAGCTTCACTTTTTTAAAGCTTAAGTTCACTCTCGTTTAGATCAAGTCATATCTATTTTCGAAAACACTATTGATCAGTCTAATATTTTTAAATGATTAATTAGTTTAGTCTCGTCAACTTGTCAACAGCTGAGCGGATTATAAACAATAGTTATGATATAACAATAACAGCAAAGCGCAAACAGAATTATTACTATGACTGTATTTATAAATTAATATTTGACCTAAGCCGTTTAGCATGAACAGATTTTCGGGTTCGAACTTCGGTCAACAACTGAATGAATTTACTCTTGTTTGGTCAATAAACCATAGTGGTTAGGAGGCTAGCTCCTGACCATGGGTGGCCGGGGTTGGTGCGGGGCTTGTTTGGTCAATAAATCCCGCACGCACGCATTTTTCTCAGTTATGTACGTATTAGAAATTAATTAACACTTGCTTTAACGGTAAAGGAATACATCGTAAGAAAACGTACACATATGAGAGTTCTTTGTAAAGTTTTTAAAGATGTTATAATTGGTTTGACCTGAGGAGTACCACGCTTTCACAATCCGCCGTGAACCGATACCTTTGTTTCGGTTGGAGAGATGTGATTGTCCGGTACACTTACAGCTAAGCGACCATTAAAAGCTATGGTTCATAAGAATCTTTACAGCGGCTTGCTGATCTTCTCTTTTTAAATTTCAAAAAAGGAAGGAGTTTTGGATACCTCTGAATGTTTCTTGGTAGCTAATGTAAACATATTTTAACCACAAAGTAGATATATTTTTTTACGTTTTTAAGAATTGATTATTTTGTATCGACTGTTATTTTGTTTGTGTATTTTAATTTAAACAATATATTTTATAGGTGGTAGAACTATAATTCGTCCGGGGAAGTATAACCGCCACCCTCATAATCCGCCGTGAATCAGTTTTTGTGTATCTGTTGAAGCGATGCGGTTGCCGGATACACTTATAGCGGTCTTTAGAAGTAGTGACACATAACTATGTGCGACCTCAGAAAGAACTTCAGTTTTGTTTCAGGTTAGATGTGGGTGTCCATGGGCTGCAGTGACCACTTAACACCAGGTCTGTACGCTTGTTGCTACTCTTCAAAATTAAAAAAGAACATTAACAATTATTATACCAATTTTCTGTTCCGTCGATCTCTTTGTACCAAAAACAAACTGACAACCAATATTTAATCGTTTCATATTAGTTGATTAAATAAATGATCAGTTGTCAAAGTAAACATTTCTTTAGTGAGCGGTCGCATACCAGCCGAGCACTGATCGACCGAGGTCAAACGTACATGAATTTTCGAAATTATATCAACTATCATGTTTGGTAATTAGAAGGTCGGATATTTTTCGGTCGTTTAGTTTTTTTTACGTGAAGCGATTAGCAAACGTGCGTGGAGGCCATCAGATGTTAAGTGGTCACTGCAGCCCAATGACACCGACATTTGACTTAAAACGGAACTGAAATCACTTCTGAGGACGAAAATGATCTCCTCGCTTGTAAATGTGCCCAATACACCTCTCCAACCGAAATACAAGAATTACTTCACGGCGGATATTTGTTTACTACTCTTAAAACATACAAGAAAAATTAGAAATTAACTATAATTTGTTTTAACGGTGAGAGAAAATATCGCACATCAGATGAGTTCTCTGTAAAGTTCTCGAAGATTTATAAAGTTTACCAATCAGCACCCGAAAAGCGTGGTGGACTATCGCCTAACCGTTATGGGTCAATGGTGATATGTTTAACTTACGTAATTGTTTAATCAATAAATAAATAATTCGAACGCCACATTCGCCACATTACACTGACCTTAAGATGCTTCAAAAATTATTTCATGTCTCAATTTCGTGACTTCCCTGAAGATATTCATGCCATCCTTGACATTACCAATAATCGCAAACTGGCATCCGCCTCTTAACATTAATTTACGTTGGAACCTTTATCCGCTTACTCTGAAGTATTTTTTATTTTGCATGTATGTAAAGGTACCCTAAGTAACAATCATTTTTAATTACTTAACGCTAAATCTAAAGTTCAAAAAAAGAGGAATACGGGGTACCTCTCGACTAAGGGGACTGATGGCCTGGAGAAGACGGCAGGCACCGCTGGATGCAGAGGGCACAGAACCGTTCTGAGTAGCGCCAACTACGGGATGCCTATGTCCAGCAGAGGACTTGTAAGGGTGATGATGATGATAATGATGATGAAATCTAAAGTATACGTGAATAAAGTCGCAGGCTAAATTTAGTTCGTCATATAAGTTGTCAATATATCATATATGAGAAGAGTCGCAAACGAGCGCGTCGGCCACCTGATGTTAAGTGGTCACTGCAGCCCATTAACAACCACATCTAAGATCAAACAGGAGTGGAGTCCTATCTAAGGACGTGAATAAGGTTTCCGGATAGTAATGCATCTAGTGTTACTATCCTAAGATAGTCGCCTCGTTTGTAACTGTTCTCGATAAACACCATTCCAACCAAAACACAAGAGTTGTTTCACAACGGATTGTGTGGGAGGTGTACTTCGGAGGTCGGAGGTCGGACTATAGTTCTACCACATTAAATATCTCTAATACATATCATCTTGTACATATCTTGCATATACATTAGCAATTGTCAATTTGGTCTCCGAGATATTTGAACGGACTACATTTGGTTGCAACCATTTTTATGTCCCACTGCTGAGTACGGGTCTCTTGTCACAACTGGAGGTCTGGAGCATACCCCACCACGCTGCTCCAATGCAGATTAGAGGGCGTGGTATAGAGAAACGTGTTAGTGGCCAACCAGCGCCGCATGTTTTCAACCTCCCCTCAAGGCCTCCGTCAAGGTTTAACGACTGCTATCCAGTGATAACAACCGGAACTGATGGCTTAAAGTATGCGCGCAGGAAATTTAGCCAGAGCGGTCACTCATCCAACTCCCGGCCACGCCCGAAGTTGCTTAACTTTGTAGATCGATTACGATCTACACAAGCCGATACGCTAGGCGCGCTTCACAATTTTACAATATTAATAACTATTCGGTTAGAATTCCAATATCCTTCGTGCGTAACTGGAGTTTCGGTTCAAAGACGCAGTGGTCCGAAAAGACCGCAATGTGCCAGCCGACCCGACCTTACAAGCGAAAATTGATACTTCGATCTGGTGGACGGCGCTATGCCAAAATGCACCAGTACTATATCAAATTTAATTCTATAACTTCCATATCATATAAAATATTCATGATCCTTGCTCCGAGCCTAAAGTTTCTATTTGAACTATTGATTCTTCAGTCTGTTTGGATGGTGTTATGCTGAATTGCGCCAGTATTTTCTTATGAGTAAACGCAAATAAGAGCACAGTCCACTCAATGTTAAATGCTCTTCAGCCATGGACACATCCAATGTCGATCGATGTGTTGCTGCTCTTGAAGACTAAGTTACAACGATTTGTGCCTTATCATACCGTTCAAACCAGCACACAGCAGATAACACCACTCTTATAAAGCAGATAGATATGGCGGTGGTGTCCTCGTACAGAACCACGATTATTTATCTATGAAAAGTAGCAAACGAGCGTGCGGGACACTTGATGTTATGTGGCCGCTGCAGCCCATGGTTAGCTGATCTAACTACACTTCACATAAAAATAGGTCTTCAGTCCTTTTTAAGGTCATACGTAGATGCGTCACTACGCCTGAGGATGAAAACGACCGCTACGCTTGTAAGTGTATCCGACAGCGACACCTCTCCAGCCGAAACACGAGAGTTGCTTCACGGTAGTACCTTTCCGGTTGAATTATAGTTCTGCCACCTATCAAACTATTAAACTTAAACAAATAGATATCATACTTTTACTTAAACATTACCGCGTGAAACATCGCGCAGGAAACAAGATGATTCCCGCCGCCTCTAAAAATACTTACTTGAACATTACTACATAACACCATCCACGGATCAGTACTCCATTAACACATTCTAAATTCAAAGGTAATCCCGAACGATTTAGTTCGTTTAATCTCGCCGTGTGTGTCAAGCGACCAGCGGTTGCGCGCGGTTGTCTGTTAATTTAATTTTAATTCGATATTTAAAGTTTTTTTTTAATTTAAACATGTTAAAGAGCATAGCTGTGTTTCTGCTCGGTAAGTTATAGTTTATTTATTTATTTAAAATGATATTTACGTGCAATATTTTTTTTTATGTTTCAAGAGTAGCACATGAGCGTGTAAGCCACCTGATGTTAAGTGATCACTGCAGCCAATGAACACCCACGTCTATCCTAAAAAAGGACTGAAGTCGTATCTGAATACGTAGATGCATTATTACATCTGAGGTTATCTCACTGTAAGCACACCCGGCAATCGTACTTCTCCAACCGAAACAAGAATTATTTCACGGCAGATTATCAGTGCGGCTGAGATACCTCCCCGGACGAACTGAATTATTTTATTACATATTAGTAGCAAAAAGGGAAGCGTTGCTACCCGTGAAGACTAAATTGAAACGCCTTGAGTATGTGTCCCTTCCTTATCCTTCAAACAAGAATATAGCAGCGTTTAACATTGCTGTTATGCAGCAGAAATAGGTATGGCGGTGATGCCTATGAAGTCGAACCATGAAGCCATGGGCACACGAACACCCAGAACAGAAGTCTAATCTAAGAACAAATTAATAATTCAGATGTTAGTCTAGCCGGCAATCGTACCCAATACCCTTTGTATATCACACCGGCACCGGGAATCGAACCCGGCACCCTGTACGTATCACAACGGTCATCGCTACACACGTCATGTCTCAAAAAGATCTGAAATGAAAATCAATAATAATTCACCATTAACCTAGTTGTTAAAGCTAAATTAGCACATATTTACCGCCTCTACAAATATGGGCGGACCGCTAGTTGTTGCTCCAGTTTTAGACAAAAAATCCTTGCGGCTCTAAATAATGTTTAGGTAAACTCGAATCGTACTAAAATTACTTAAACCTACGACAACTTTACGAAATGAAAAAAACACGGGGTTACGAAAATCAAAGAAATGACGTATCCAAAAGCACGATAAATAGAATGAAAGAAATCACTTAGTTTTTTTGAGAAGAATTGCTACGCACGTTGTATATATATTTGCCTTTAACCGATTGCTGTCCCACTGCTGAACACGGGTCGTATTTCGTAACTAAAAGCTATAGGCCATAGTCCACAAGGCAGACTAAATGCAGATTGGTACTGCAGATTGGACCGTCTCAGTGCTCAGGGGTAATACATCTACTTACGACTTCAGTCCTCTCTGAAGTTATACTTGAGTGTTCATAGACTGCGGTGAACACATATACCTAACACAAAAAAAGCTCAAGAATGATAAATAAGTGGTAGAACATTCGTTCGTCTGGGGAAGTACCACCGCCGCCCTCATAATCCGCCGTAAAGCAGTTGTTGTGTTTCG
>DWKL01003735.1:0-11222 GCA_018249415.1 Phareas burnsi
GGGTCGAAATATAGGCAATTCAAAAACCGCAAATCGTGAGTACTCGTTACATAATATAAAAAATGTATAATTTCCGCAATTATATTAGCTTAAAATCATATGTCTGTTATTTGTAACCCGATCCCAATTCAATATTGCAGTAAAAAAAAATCATCAAAATAAAAAACTTTTTAAATGATGACAGTTTTCCATTTAACCGGGGATATGGGGGATTAATTCCATGGCACAAGCGCCACTACAATCCGACCACCATAATATCGATCCATTCATCAATTCTAGTATAAAATTCCGTCATATCGTATCTAAGTAGCGTCGTAACAGCTTTAACGTGTAACACAAAGTGTATAGAAATGGTGACGGAGTTATGGCTTGTATTTGGTAGTTGCGTTAACGAAAAATTTATGCGAGCTCAGTACTTATTATTAGTATATTCAACCTTATAGTAATAAAGATAGAGTTGACAACGTTTTAATGTTTTCTCGTTGGAACAAAATTGAAGTTTAGTTTCAAGGCTTTAGATTTATGAGACGACAAGACGTGCCGTCACAAAGCATATGACTCGTCCTCCCCCTCTTGTCGCACTTTGTTGAACCCCTCCCTTCTTCTTAACGTCTGATGTATTTTATATATGGTCTCTTAAAAAAACGACATACGTTTGGAATGAAATAAAATGAATGAACACTTGTAACTTGCCGCATCATTTGCCACACTATTTAATTTTGAATGTGGTAGAACTTCTACCACATTCAAAACTGAATAGTGCAAGTGAAAAGTAGGTACTAAACATGAGTCACTAAGCTCGTATAAACTGTAATATGTAGGGGTGTTAAATAAGTGTGTCGTATGGTGGGGGTTACAGCTTGCATCGTGACGACTCGTATGTATGTTTGTGTGTATTGTATTCGTGACGTCACGAGGATGTTACCGCTTGCAGCCGCAGCGCGGGCAGGTGTCGGGCGGTACGGGGGCGAGGGCGAGAGGGGCGGGGGGTCAGGCGGTCACTTTACGAGGCTGGAGAGCGAGCGGGATCTCAGTGTCGGAGAGTGCTTGCGCGCGGCAGGGGGCGCCGCCCGCGCACAGCCGCGCGCGCCGCGAGCGCCGCCGCGAGCTACGCCGCTCGCCACCTGCCGCCACACACACACACGCATACATTAACACCCACGGACGTGGACACTTGGTCTTGCACTTGGCCACGTGAGTTTATTTATATCAACCGCTCAAAGCATCTCTAACAAACTTCAAGTGACATTGAATCCCTACCTGAAGTCAACCCCAACCAAGCAATCAAATATATTTCGCAGTAGTGCCTTTAAGCTCGAATCAGGACGAATACTAGCACCGTTTGAACATGATTTTTTATATGACCAATGAAAATCTTAATGAATTTATATCTACTTGTAACCCTCAAACGATTTGTTCTTCGCCAAAAATTATATTCTTTACATTTTCTTAAAAAAAATCTTTAGGTGTATCAAAATATTATTACCATTAAACTCACGTGACCAAAACATCTTCGCATGTACAAAAAGACTAAGATGCAAACATATAACGACATAAATACGCCGGCGGATGTTAAAACTTGCATTGCATATCTCATTCAATGTTGCTTATGTGCAGGCAAATGTTTTGCGGAACATATGGCAAACATATCGCGGTAACATATTGCATACATACGTGTAAACATATGAGCGATATAAGTATGATGTATATTAAAATTCAATGTGCTCTTAACATCCGAAAACGTGATAAGAAAACCAAGCAACAATAATGTTTCATGAGAGTATATCTGCTAAACACACGCGGTGTAGAAATAATACTACACACTCCATAAAAAGTATTGAAAAGCCACGAAAATCAACTCGTGTGTAAGAATCAGTAAATCTAAGTGCTGAGAAGATAACAAAAGTGAAAATGAAGTGAAGATATATCTTGTACTAAGTATATTTGATACAGTCACGTCCAAAAGGATGCTCATAATGAATTTTATATTTAAAGTGTTAATTTATAATCTATTATATATAATTCGCGTGTCACCATTTTTGTCCGGGATGAACTCCGGAACTAACAATGCGATTTTAAAGTTTTTTTTTTCAATGTGTGTTTTGTTTCAACTTGGATGATAGGATAGTTTTTATTAATTTTTTTTTCCTTACCAATACCAATAATAATATCTAATAATTGAACAAAATACAAGAAAGCCACAGAAACGCGTGGCCGGGTCTGCTAGTGTAATTATATAATGTAACTTGTATCAAATCTTTTTTATTTCGTAACATTTTAATTATATCCTTCTTGACTCAACTGATTCAAACATTCCATTACGATAAATACAATGGACGTCATTCTGTACTTCTCATTCGCTTCCCGTACACATCTATATATCAAATGAATGTAGTTAAAACATAATTTGTAATTCTTATTTCTTATTATAAAAATGTATTAAATTGAAGAGAAGAACCTTACAATAGCTATCCGTGAAGCAAAAAATATTATTGATAAGTTAATTTTAATATTTTGTACAAACAATATCTACGCTACTTATTATAAGTGAATGAATTATATCAAATGTACCATAAAATATTAATTCAAAACTACGACATAGAAAGACAAAACGAACACGTTAAACGATATACAGACAAACAATACATACAGAACATGAACATAACGTGCATATGAAAACTCATGCCATGCGTGACGTGAAACGACTACAATAAGACCTCGGTATCAGGTTGATAGAGAAAAGCTCTTTCAGTTAACTCGATAAGTGTCGCCAAAGTTTATGTCCGCTAGAAGATTCACGTTTTGTGTGATAGTATGCTAATTTTAGATGTTAGTCTACAGGAGCAACGCATGCGGAATAACTTTACTTTCGACGAACGGTCATAAAGTTTGGCGCGAACTGTACGTATCGAATACGTGCGTTACAAAGGTCGTACTGCGTCGCAAACGCAAACAAACGGTATGCTACGTGCACGCCAAAGCGACAAAGCGAGCGCCCTTAGCCTAAACCGAGTTGTATTAGATATAAGCAACGAAGGTCTAATTCTCCTTTTGAAAAAAAAATATACCTGTAAAAAACGTATCGCATTGTAAAATCGAATTCATCGAGTTTATTGTTATTGATAGGAAATCTGCAAAATCGTTTTATTAAAAACATAAATTATAAATGTCATATTCCATACAATTATTATTACGTAAGACTTAAATTATCCATAGAGATAATATAAGGACAGAGAAGGCATGAAAGCGAAAATACCACGAAAGTAGTACAAAAAGTACGATGAGAAAGACTGAACCGGAAACTTCGAAGGAAAACATATGTATTTACATATTTTTAGGTATTTTGTAATATGCACATGCCCGTTTAAAGATAAATATGCATATACAGAAACCTGTGTAAAAAAATGAACGTCTGACTAACATCCCAGTCGATACATAATAAAGAGCACTGACTATCACGCTGAGCTGCAGATCGTAACGGGGAAAGCCACGCCCGCTCCATCCTATATTTCCTCTACGGCTCACTCGATCAGGAGAAGGAAACCTTCGGTCGGCCGGTTAGTCCTGCGCACCGAGGCGAACGATCACAGAGGCACAGTACCGGTGCGCGGGGGCGTTCGGGCGTTCAAAACAAAAACTCTAGGCAGGCGACAAGCACGTAGAGAGCGGTGCTCTCGGAGGCGTCCCGGGCCGGGGGGCGTGGCGCGCAGGGAGGGCGCGATGCCCACGCGTGGGCTGCGGGCGGCCGCGGGGGCGAGGCCGGGGACGGAGTCGAGGGCGTACCGGGGCGCCGCGCCGCGTCCAGCGAGGCGGCGGGCTGCAGGAACCACTCGGAGCGGGTGCGCATGCGCGCGCGCTGCCGCTCGTGCACCTACAGCACCGCGCCCACAACTTAGTCCGCACCGCGACCCGGCCCGAGGGCCGACCTCGGGCCGGGCCGAATTCCGCTTAATACGTTCTGCCTACTCGACACTTGTATCAAGTTACACTTGTTGCCCTTAAATCTTTTCGATCATAGAAAACTTCAATTCGACAACGCCTGAAGTCGACCTTGACTATCTAAATGCATTTAGTTTATGCAAGCATCGACACATACTCAACACTCCTGGTCTATTTAAACCTCCACTCTAGCCAGTTTCAATACTCTTCACCTATTCGACCCTCCAGTCCAGTCGTACTTCTAATCCTTGAAGCGTGTTCCCTCTCAACTTCATCATCCTGTCTAGCCTTAATAGTTTTATAACTTATTATTACTAGGACTATTATGTCCATTCGAAATAGAAACCTCAGTTATCACGTATCAATTCTCTATTAAATACGATCATTTCAATCGTTTTTTTCCATACGACACCATACTATAGGCTCTTGAATCCAATCCAATTAATACCAAACAATTGAATTAACAATACGCACATCAGCCGTTACAATTAAATCAGTATTTAAATAATTTTGCATTAAATTTCATTTGAACTACGAAATCTATCTCCTGATCCACCACGTTAAGGACATTATTAGGCTGGACGAATTAATATTGTTAAAAAATGAAACAAGAATGTTAGCTTCATTAGTATTTCTATCTCTTTCTACTCATTAGTAATTATCAACATGGAAACATCGGGTCACCTACGGCATACATTGGAAAGGAAATTACCACAACCATCGGAAACATTTATTAACACTACTTAATTCATATCATAATCATAACACAACCGTAATCAAATTGACAATACTTTAGACTAAAATTCATTTAAATAATGCACTTGTACGAATTATATTGTCATCGTCTACGGGCACTTCTACGCACTTAATGTTATAATTAAACTTTAATAAAAACAAAATATTTATAATAGTCAGCAACGAAAACAATTTCTACACATTAAATACCTCATTATAGTGAACATAAGGCGAAAAGTGAATGCGGTTATGTTTAATTCGCTAACCGGATATTGCTTCAGCGCAATCTAACACAAAGCGATTTCGTGAACAAATAATAATTTACAGCGTTTCGGGGGAACCGATAAATAATGATTCACAATAGGAAATCTAAATAGGGTTAGGAACAGTCATAGATTCACCTAATTTACCTCTGAGGCAACAGACTCTTCATGCATTCAGACACTGGCCACTGGCAAGTACTATTATGATGCAATCTACGGAACACTACGTTATAAAGTTTAATGGATTAAATTTCATAGCATTTGAACACTTATATCGAATACTATAGAGACGATATTCGCTCATTAAATATTTATTACGATCGCTTAGTATTTGCCACTGGTCGACATCAAAGTATAGTGGGAGAGACCGTATTTTGGCGAGCGAAAAGCTCAGTGGGTGGGTGTTCTACGGGTGGCAACTGAGTAAAATCTCTTCACCATTTCACTTAAAAAATAGGTCCTTTAAGGTTCGCTGGAATTTAAACATACACCAATTAGGACCAAGACAATGACAAACTGGAGGATGGATCGCAATGAGGTTCACAGCAGAGACGTGAATTAGAATTTTAAAAATATATAATAAATTTTTTTTAACAAACTTTCTTAAATAAAAATTGTTCCAAACCCATACACAGTGTATAATTAATTTATATGTATATCATTTATAGTAATATAACGTATTAAATCTAAAGGCATAACGCATACATACGTAATAATTAATAGGAATTCTAATTAATCTTTACTAGTATAGTCCATTCAAATGTTAGATGTCAAATTGACAGATGCTTATATCGACATCAGAGATATTTCTACAAAAGTAGACATTGAATTGACATTGAAAAATGTCAATGTACTCATTAAGATTCATAGATATTCTAGAGTTGCATCGGTGCCAGTGTATCCTGGGTACCCGATGGGTACAGATCGGCCTCTTTTCCATACAGGGTCAGTAATGATGTGACCACTTAACAAAAGTTGGAGTTACAACCTTGATTGCCACTTCATTCAGACAAGAAAAATATTATCAGTAATTCAAGATGTCGTTTTTACAATATATGTATCTATTCCAATTGTGTCTCTACCAATCAGCTTGGAACAGCGTGGAGTATACTGCAAGCCCTATCCATTTATGGGATGAGACTCGTGCCCAACATTGGGATTAATAATTGCTGCCTTAAATTTTCTCTTGTACGAATCGTTTTTCTTATTTTCCCTTAACAGATTATCTGCAATTATTATGAGGACTAAGTTGATATTACACATCAATGATATTATCTTTAACTATTTTGTTATGCCTGAAGACTAAGTTGGAACATGGCATGTTTCAGTGCATCCTGTAATACACTTACATTACATTAGTGCGTTAAATTTAGACACAATTTCTGCGGTAAAACTCTTGCGATGCGTCCCACAATCGGAATATACACGAACCTGTATACATATCATTTCTACAGCTTCCAAAAGTACCCAGAGTGATGCAAAGTACAGATATCGGGTGCTATGTCGTTACCGGAGTTACCCTACATTTTTTCAATATTCAAAAGTGACTCAAATTAAATCATAACTTTTATAGCAAAAGTTTATTAAAATAATTAATGAGTTACAGGGTTTAGCTGACTCAACAAAATGAAATTATAAAGTGTCTTAAACGATAGGGAATTTCACACTAGGCTTAATATTTCAATTTACTTGGAATAAAAAATTCCAGCTATTTATAGAAAATGTATAGTTAATACTTTTTATTTGTCAATTAAAAATTAAATGTACAAAAAAAATGTATAAGTTATTACAATACATTCCATAGATTCATTAAATGTATTCTCAAATTTTATTTTATGTTGGAAGATTTATTATCAACATTGTAACAGGTCAAAAATCTTCCCACAGAATAAAAAGAATTAGGATCACAGTATAGAACACCGGTTAAGTGTAAATTGACAGAAATATTAAACTTGAAAATGGAGACCTCCAAAAACCATTATATTATTATTTAATTATAATTAGTGTTAAAATATTTGAAAACTATTTAACATGTCCGCATTAGATACTGGAACATCCCTTTAACTTCAAATTCATTGAAAACTTATAAGGGACAATTAAACATCTTTAGCTTAATATATTTCCATTCATTTACAATTATTTATTTTGTTATAAAAATATTCGAAATGAA
This sequence comes from Phareas burnsi, assembly GCA_018249415.1. Classification (NCBI taxonomy): domain Eukaryota; kingdom Metazoa; phylum Arthropoda; class Insecta; order Lepidoptera; family Hesperiidae; genus Phareas; species Phareas burnsi. The sequence continues at coordinate 7,108 of DWKL01003735.1, forward strand.
CTCAAAATTCTAACCCCCCACATTGTATAAAAATATTCAAAAACACAAATTATCTTGAATACTGGAATGTCCTGCAGTGGTCGAGCCCGCCCAGTGTGAAACACCCTAATCGGCACACTTGACGCAGTTGAAACATGGCAAATGGTACAGTAGTGGCATGTGTACCTGTGGGAGGTAGGACAGGCTCTTGGTGCTCTCGGCGTACTTGTTGATCGCGCGCAGCTCCTCCAGCGTCATGTGAGGGCTGGAGTTGCTGCGGGAGGACTGCGACGACGAGCTCACCGACACCTGGAAGACAAGGCAGGGTGGACAAAAGATAAGTACTGATTGACATTTAAATTTTTTGACATTTTATTTTTGACATTTATTTTTAAAGGTGTATTGTATTTTCATTGATTATTCTTTAGTTGATTATTCCTATTCTTATGATTTCCACAAAATTATTACTATTGTTATTATTGCTATTAAACGTAGATTAGTCCGGCTTCGTACTTACTTCTTATTTGTGGCTTTTATTTCAATGTTTTTATTATCATTATTATTACATTCACCACCAGTTGTACGCCCACACAGGCAGGGGATAGAGATAATAATTATAATTGTAACACCTTATTTACCTATTGTTCACAATAAACGAATTTGAATTTTTTGTATTTTGAATTTTTGTTATATAAATAACATTTTTTACCAATCTGATACTCAAAGAGGTCACAACAACAACAACAAATACGACGAACGTACAAAGACGACTACACAAACATACAACAGAAATCTAAACTCATCATTTAAATGTCTGTCCGGTTGGGAATCGAACCCGGAACCCTCTAAGCGTAGTCGACTATGGTTACTGCTACGCCGCGCGGGTCATCAAATACGTTGTTACATGATGTTAAATGGTCACAATCAAATGGTCAGTTAATCGAAAATGTTAACTGTAAAACTTCGCATCTTTAGGCTGTAACTTGAAGTGTTCATAGACCCGCGGCTTATGCAGACCATAACCGATCTATAAAGATGCATGGGTGATTGCTAGTGGCTACATATGACCCACGAATGGGTGGGCCACGTCAAACTGCAAGTTGTTAACATAACATTGTATAGCACTACCTTGAAGATGCTCTCCTCGAGCGAGATGGAGAGCCGCGTGCAGGAGTCGAGGAGGCTGTGCTCGGGGATGATGCCGAGCCCCGCGCCCGCGCCCGCGCCGCCCGCCGCGACCGCCAGCGCCGGCATCGACTGGCACTCCTCCGACTTGGACAGCCCTGAAGTGACACACAAGTGACATCACACCTTCGGCATCACTCACCGCCGCTCACGGTCACACGTGATTACAACTCCGTCTCAATCACCGATCGCTCATTGGACACACCTTCATCATCAATCATTCACTCATCGGTCACTCGGGAATAAACCTTCACTGTCAACCCTTCATTCATTCACCGGCACACGACATCACGTCTACGTCATCAACCCTTCGCTAAATCACTGAGGAGAAATTCTTCACCTCCATCATCAGCCCTTCACTCACCCACTGCTGATTGAGCCGCTCCTCAGAGCGAAAGTAAGTAGTCCATCAAATGGCTAAGGACAAAAAGGAAGAATTCATACACCTTTCAAAACTTTATGGAAACTGTCAGGTGGCATGACAGTAATGACTTCACACTAATAGTGACTTCACAAATCAGAGTTGCGTTCTTGCCTGGGTTCGAACCCACGTATTACCATGCCAAGCACGTCCACCTTATGACGGCAAATATTTCTATTTCCAATTCAAAGAAACGTTTAAATGTAATATTTTTTTACGCAACGGCAACAGATCTATGTTAAATAATAATAATTAAACTTATTCAGCTTCAATTATTGTTAAATAATAATACTAATAATTGAAGCTTATTTCCGTATTTTAACAACGCCTGCTCAAGGCAAAAAAATCGTAAAAAAATTGGGTATTATATGAATTTGAATTTTAGTTTAAACCACAAATACCCTGTGTGATGTGTGCGCAACTTCTACCCAGTGTAACATATATTAACATTTTCCGAGTACAACGCTACCCACTATCTAAATGTGACCTGGTATTAGTTTAGAGCGTAATGAGGATTAACCACAAATAAAATGGAGGCGACATTCAATTCATGAAACTACTGGAATTTAATTAACCCTTAAAACAATTAATACGTATATTAATTTATATGTGCCACCAAACCAAGTATATACTGCAATGAATTAATGATTACTATGTTACCATAATATATATAATGAACGTATTAAATCGTGACGTTATTTCTTTCATTTCGTTGACAGATATGATAAACTCACCAAATAATTGTATAGAATATTGTATAGTTATTATTTACACGGCAGTATTTTAGCAACTTATACGAGTCTCATTGAGAGGACCTGCGAAAGAGTTTTATTTGTTATGCATATAATTATTAGGAGTCTATATATTACAATACATACATATTATACTTTATAATATTTAGGAGCCTATATATTACAACACATACATATTATATGGTATAATATTTCTTTCAAGAACAGATCGTACTAGTCCTTCAATCGATGATGTATCATTAACAGGATTCTTAATAATGAACATCCTGTATGCTACATGAATAAATTTATTTTATTTATTAAATAAATAAACTCGCGTACCTTCTAAATTAAATTTATTCCCCCAACGATCGCACTCACACTGGAGCCACGTCTTCTCGGCTTCCAACGATAATTGTCCTGAAAAACACAAAAAATAATTAATGAATAACAAAAAACACCGAAAAACACAAAAAATTATTAATTAATAACAAAAATAAACCAATAATGTATGCCGCTATATGTTATATATTTTTATAGCATAAAAGTTGTAAACGAGCGAGCAATCCGCTTGATGAGAAATGGTCAGTGCCGCCCATGGTCATCTGTAATCAACACCATTTGGTCTGTACTATTTTTTTTTCCTTATGTCCATGTTTCTCAGTATAACATATACACAATATAAGCAATTGGAAATCTGCGTCGACTCCATGTTTCACGTTTGGGATCGTTTGAATGTTTCGTTGTACAGCGATTTGGTACTGTACAACAGAACATCATGTCCCCGGCTATATGTCAAAACGTACTATTAGATCTATTTAGATTGAAGTGCTACCTGAGGTCAGTCACAGATGTGTTGCTACCCCTGAGTATTAAGTTGGAATTGCACGTGTTAGCCTTTACCCCTTGCCACGCCCTTCTAGCCAGAACTCAGAGCGTTTAACGCTGCTGTTATAAAGCAGAAACAGACGTAACAATAGTGCGTCCGGAGTCAAACCACCAACGACTCTACCAGCTTTAAACAGCAAAGTCGAGCGCGCTACTTGACTACTAAATATCGACTGACGAACTTCGAATTACTTACTAATGACATCTTGTATCTTATCATGCCGAAATTCCAGGCGTTTGGTGCCCTAAATAGTTGAAATACAGACGGATGACATAAGGGTTTAACGTTCCAGCCGTGAGGTAGATATGTGTACATACATGTAGGATCGGAAAAAACTAGCCAGGTCAGGTTTATGTAATCTGTGCGTGAAGGAAGAGGAAGGGATGGGGTTTAGGATGAGTCTATGGTTGTTGGCAAAAAACATATATAAAGACGTTACCGTTTGTAAGATGAAGATAAAGGTTATAAAAGTAAAAAATAAAAGTTGATTGTACGTTGAAGACGGCTTTATTTGACTCCATATCCCACATACATATTTACAACACCTGTACGACATATGAAAGCGCTAACAACCCTGTGGCGCCGGCGTATCACAACCATTATGACAGATTAAGGCACATCAAATTTTGATGGATAAGACAAACCATGGAAAATTTTCACATCTATAGACTATAGTCTATAGATGTGAAAAGTAACAAAATAAACAACAGATTATAATCAGTTGATTTTTTTTTTACGTCTGTAAAGTAGCAAAAGAGCATGCAGGCCCCTTGATGTTAAGTGGTCGCCGCAGTCCAAGGACACCCACATCCAACCTCAAACAAAACCGAAGCTCCGTTTGAGACTGTATATGGATGCGTCACTACTCCTGAGGACTATGATGGTCGCCTCGCTATATGTGTGCCTGGCA
>DWKL01003736.1:0-11222 GCA_018249415.1 Phareas burnsi
CTATAAATAATGGGTGTATGAACGTAATCATATGCATTAACGTTTCATAGGTGGTAGAACTATAGTTCATCCGGGGAAGTACCACCGCCGCCCTTATTATCCACGGTGAAGCAATTCTTACTTTTCGTGGGAGAGGTGCGATTGCCGGGCATACTTACATCGAGGCGACCATCTTAGTCCTCGGGAGTAGTGACGATGACGACGTATATACCTCAGATAGAGCTTCAGTCTTGTTTGAGGTTAGATGTGGGTGTCCATAGGCTGCTGTGACCACATAACATCAGGTGGTCTGCACGCTCGTTTGCTACTTTTCAAACATAAAAAAAACATGGACGCTGAAAAATTAACCTAAAAACGAAAACATAAACTTGTACAGGGATGAAGAGTAGACGGTTAATTACGAGAGTTTTGAAAAGTGCAAACAGAAATTTACGGGTTAAAATACCTTTTAATATGGTTCTCTGAATTTAATTGCCTTAACTTGGTCCGCGAAACAAGTTATTGCGGATCCGGCTTAAAACAGTATGTAATGTTATCAACGTTTCTAATTAAATATTAATTAATTAAAAAATAATTTAGTACTATTTAATAGGTGGTAGAACCATCGTTCGTCTGGGGTAGTACCACCGCCGCCCTCATAATCCGCCGTGAAGCAGTTGTTGTGTTTCGGTTGGAGAGGTTGCCAGGCAAAAAAATAGCGAGGTGGCCATCATAGACCTCAAGAGTAGTAACACATCCATATACAACCTCAAACGGAACTTCGGTTTTTGTTTGAGGTTGGATGTAGGTATCCATGGGCTGTGGTGACCACTTAACATCATGTGGCCTACATGCTCGTTTGCAACTTTACAAACATAAAATAAAAAGTGGGTGTAAGATATTATATGTGATTTGTTATGTATAGGTAAAATTGAGATGCGCGTCTGTAAATACAAAAAAAAAGTACATACATATTTCTAATCTGTATGATGTGTGTTTATATGTGTAATACTGTAACTCTAAAATTTGTTTTAAATTGTTGTTTGTATAACTATATATAAGTTAGAAGCAATGATAAGATTTTTAACTTACATACAGACAGACATTATTATCCTTTTTTGTTTACTTGTACACGCCGATTTTGAAACAAGCTTAACTTAGTTGAGTTGAGTTTTTATAGGAAGTTAGAGGCGTTTATAGGAGTTATCACGAGACCATTTTAGTTGAATACTAATTGTATAACGGGCTGCATTCGGGCGTGCCGAGTAGAAGACTCAGTTAGTTTAACATATTATAATAATATATATCAAATTGAACGCTAACACGCTGACCAAATACGGTTTGATAGCCTTTAAATACCTTTGAAAACATACTAAAGGGCTCTCAAAGATTTAGGATTCCTCATGAAGTTTATCTTCACCGTTAAAGCTAAAATAATTATTTCTAATACGCGTGTGACTTAAAATCAGAGACCGAAATTCGTTCCACTAGTGACAGGTCCCTGCTTCAATGTAATTAAATGTAACAATTTTACAACGAAGACAATTTTAGTAACACAATTTTACGTTGTGTGTGTTAGAAATTAATTATGACATGATTTATTGGTGAAGGAAAACATCTCGAGAAATCTTCACATCTGAGTTCTCAAAGTGTGTGAATTCTAGTATGTATTTCATGCGCGGTGAGTCTACCAATCTATACTTGGCCCGCGTGGTGGACCGTGGCCTAACCCCTCTCTTTCTGAAAGGAGAACGATACCCCGCAATGGGACAGTAATCGGTTGATGATGAATAGTTAAGCTTAGCTAGCAACGACCATTTTTTGTTACTTACATTTTAAAACAGCTTTCATATATGTTATTTACATTTTAAAACAGCTTTCATATAAATTCCAGTAACAAGTTTAAGTTGTAGACAACATCTTTTTGGTGGAATAACAGCTTAAAACAACTTTGAACTGATTCCAAAATTACAGTTTCGATTCTAGGATGTATAATGGTGAACATAAGCTTATTGACTTAATATAACTGCGCTCGAACTTCAACAAGACTTGAAGTTGGTGTAAACGATCCACGGAAAAGGTAGGTTTTTTATATATATTTTTTTTATGTTTGTAAAGTAGCAAGCCACCTGATGTTAAGTGGTCACCATATTGATACGTTGATATTAGATATTAGTAGCGAGAATTAAATTTTACTGTATGTACCAATAAAATAATTTATTTCATCTTAAAAATATAGGGTCTCGTGTATCGATTGGCCTACTTTCTTCCAATCGTAAATCTGTAGTCTCTAAGGCTGTGATTGTATTGACGTTTCTATTCAGCTTTTGTTTTGCAGTGCAAAGCGTTGTTCGGTGCACCTGAGACCTCATGTACTGGTAGATACGGAAGGAATGAAATGTCACAAGTTCACAAAGTATTCTGAAGAATCATTTTTTTAATGCCATACAATATCTAATAGGTGGTATGAATCGTTCGTCTGGGGAAGTACCACCGCCGCCGTCATAATCCGCCGTGAAGCAGTTGTTGTTTCGGTTGGAGAGATGCGGTTGCCAGGCACACATAGCGAGGCGACCATCATAGTCCTCAGGAGTAGTGACAACCTCAAACGGAACTTCGGTTTTCTTTGAGGTTGGATGTTGGTGTCCATGGGCTGTGGTGACCACTTAACATCAGGTGGCCTGCATGCTCGTTTGCTACTTTACAAACATAAAAAATAAATACTGGCTGATGCCCGCATCTTCATGTCATCATCATCATCATCTTTAAGAGCTATTGACCACCGCCCGCCCATATCCGCGTGTGCGGTCCGTTTCGCGTGCTTTTTTGTCGAAATGTTGAATTGCTAATTGCTCTGTTCATAAGAATCGTAGTGTGATATTACATGGCGTAATACTTAATTCAATAAATCTGATTAAAAAAAAAGATTTTTCAAATCCGACTGATATCTCCAGAGATTAGCGCGTTTAAACAAACAAACAAACTTCAGCTCTATTATAATAAATTAGTATAGATAATAACGCTTAATAGTTTCGTTTTATGTCTCTACACTCATAGCCGCACACCAGTCCTGGGTTTTTGTTATGTTTGAAGAGTAGCAAACGAACGTGCAGGATGTTAATTGGTCACTGTAGTCCATTGGCAGCCATGTCTAAAACCAAACAGCACTGAAGTCATATCTAACGCCTTACGAAGATGCGTTACTACGTTATTTTCAAGACGACACAAGTCCACTATTGCTTGTTATATATACTATAGTTCACTATATACTATATACTGTACTATACTTTATACTATACTATGCTATACTAGGTATATACTCTAATTGCATTTTCGCTTTCTTATAACTGGAAATGTCGATGTTCAAAACGTAAAAAGGGTATGAAGAATTTTTATAAATTTAACGCTTTTCAAAGTAGCTGCCAAAGGGAATTTGCCAATAGCTCCAATAATATTTTTGTATAAATCCCCCGTTTACTCGGCTATGCCTCTATTTATTGAAATTATTTAACAATATCGTTTTAAGCTTATTTTTCCATTGATCCCATTATATAAAATCATAAAATCCATTTAGCAGTTTTCGTGCGATCCTAAAGGAATTGGCCGTTCTTTTGTGGAATTATGTCCGTTGTAAAATTTCCAGCAGTTAAAATTTGTTTTTTCATTACAAAAAAAATAACACAAAAAAAACTCTATATACACTCAAAGCCCCTCACTAGGTTTCCCTGTATCGTGGGTGCCATGGACACATACAAACACGAGGACCCACACCCAGACCCAGAACAGAAATCTAAATTCACCATTTAGAAGTCTGTCTTGCCGGGAATCGAACCCGGAACCCTTTGCGTGTCAGACCGGTATGGTTGCCGTTGCGCCACGCGGGCCGTCAAGTTATTACAAAGCACGTATGGGCTGTAAAACCAATACTTTACGTCTGTCAGGAAACACTGAGACGGTCTAAAATGCAGCAAAATACGCAAACACAAAATTTCAAGCACACTTAATAAGAGTGCGCTGGCACGGGTGAGTGGCTTCCACTAAAGAGAGAAATTTCCTCATAAAGCTCGTATGAGCATACTTTTTCATTAGAATCCACCAACTGGCGTAGGAGAGCAAAATGCTACCGTTTACGATGCATGAACATGCTCCCGCCATATAAGTTAACCTAATGGCTCATTTGGAATGATTTATACCAACACAACCATCTAAGCTTTGTATGTTCGATGTTTTTTCTATTTATATGGTGCTCTTAAAAATACAAATATTTAATGTGAGTACTAATCTGGTTAAGGCGAATTGCAAATTGAATAAACATAATGAATAAGATTAATGTTTTAGCAATTTGTATCCTCGAATGTGTTTTCTTTAAGTAAATTAAGTTTTGTCATCATCATCAATCCATTACTGTCCCATTGCTGGCACGGGTCTTCTGTCAGAATGAGAAAGGTTACTCCATAGTTTACCATGCAGACCAAGTGCGGATTGGTAGACTTCACGAACCTTCGAGAATCTTTAGATGCGCAGGTTTTCTCACGATGTTTTAATTCACTGTCCAAGAAAATGATTAATTTGTAATACGCGTATGATTTCGAAAAATCAAAGGCGCGTGCATTAGTCGAACCCCGGACACCCAGCGTGAGAGACCGGAATCTTAACCACTAAGCTATCACTGCTTAGTAAATGAAGTTTAATAAGTTTTAAATACTAAGTGTATTTAAAGAGGGCGTACCATGAGTTTCGACTAGGGCCAAATGTCGCATATTTCTGTATTTTATTACAAATTAACCAAACTAGTATTTAGTTATCGGTTTATTATCTATTATTTAATTCGCCTAAAGATTTCTATAACCAAATAACACGGGTGTGATGTGGAACCCGGGGACGTTGTTGTTTCCGGGGGTATAAGTCTGAATGCCTCTCACTGAACGGAGTTTAAGATAGATATCTATCTTAAAAGAACATTACATAAGGATAGTAAAATGATTAATAAATAATATTACAAGTCAATGTCAGACAGTGTTCGCAGGTGGTCACCCATCCACGTACTGACCGCGCTCCACGTTGCTTAACTTCGGTCATCGGGCGAGACATAACACTACACCTTACACCGCTCTTATACGACAAAAATGGGAATAGTGTAGTCAAAGACGATCCAAGAAGATTTTTACCAATACAAAAATTTACTGTAACTTTAGTCTCCTATTCTAGGAATCCGGGTTCGAATCCTAGGATACTTCTCAACTCCTAGCCCTGATTCAGAGTTTTTATTCATTATCTCTTGATTTAACACTAAAGGAAAACACCGCGAGAAAACCTACCTGCGATACGTGATACCCTATCTTCACATACGTTTTCAAACTAGCGTGAAGTCCACTAATCCACACATGGCCAGTGTGGTGGACATTGGTTGGACCCTTTTTATTTTGTAAAAAGACTAAAGAATTATTATTTTTAAAACGTTGATAATGGTGATACATAATAAAGATACATAATAACGATGATATAATGACACTTAATAGTGATGATATAATGACGCTTAATAATGATGATATAATGATACTTAATAATCTAATGTTCGTAATGTCATCGTGGAGAAAATTTTAATTTCGACTTCTCATATAATATTGTATTATTATAATTAATTGTCATTATATCATCATTATTAAAATACAATATCATATGAGAAGTTAAAAAAAACTTTCCCCGCGATGACATTACGATCCCATTAATAAAATGTTAGTAAAACGTCACAGGAACTTTGTCGCACTATCACGAAAACATTTGAACGTCTCAGAACTGTTATCTACGTTAAAATGTTTCAGAATTAGAATTTTTGAATTTACGAGTTCAAAAATGGTACCCGGTTCCCGCGGGAGCGCGCAACGCCGTACATCACGAGCTCCCAGTCGGAGTGCATGCCACAAGTTGCGCACACATCCAATGAGAAATTAATAGTTGTTTGCTCTTCCTTGGCTGCTTTAATTGCCTTCACTTAGCGTCCTCTGTACTGGAACTTAATAGTTCACGTAACACATTGGCTGTTATAGTTGTTATTTTGTTATTTTAAGCGTATTGTGACGGTACTGTTATATGTTGGTATAAAATCGTAACCATATGCATTTATTGGATTATACCATACAACTTACCGTGTACCATTCCTTAAATCATACTTTCAACAATAACTTAAACTATGATACACTATGGTATGAGGTATTGTAACGGTCTGGTATTGTATGGCATGGTATGGTGTGGTATCATTGGATATCATTTTTTAAATATTGTTGGAGGCCTTGTGAGCGGTTTGAAAACATTCGACACGGGTTGGCCACTAATCCGTATCTCCACCAATCCGCATTGGAGCAGCGTGGTGGAGTATGCTTTAGGCCGTCCCGAGTTGTGGGAAAAGACCCATGCCCAGTCCAGCAGTAGGACATAAAAATGGTTGGAGCCGCACCATTCTACATACTACCTCATTTACCATAACCATCAGTCTTTTGAGATCCACTGTCGATTCAATTCCTTCATTAAGTTAAGCTTAATTTATTTACGGATTCTATTATTAGGCTGAAATACCGAATATGTATAAATAGGACTTTAATCCTGTTTGAGGTTAGATGTGGGTGTCCATGGGCCACAGTGACCACTTAACATAATCTTCATAACACGCTGAGAGGCTCTGAGCTTCTATATAAGGCCTACAATGAAAGATCACGTCTTGGCTCCATACAACAGGCCACGTTGTATATCACACTATAAATCATACATGGCTCAGCCATTTGCAAGATTATCCAATACATAAAGAAAAAAATAACAAAATGTTTTAAATCCGGTTTGTATTTGTTGGTGTTGTCCACAAAATTAAATGATCTTTAAAATGGCTCTTCGAATTTACGTACATACACTTAAATTTTATTTCTTCCTATAGATATCCAAAGCTTACACGAATGAAGCCAGTTGTAACATTTTTTAACCATTAAGGGTGAATTTAGCTTGGAGTGGAGGATGATTTATTTTTATTATAACGTAAATCATACCAACGGCTCCAAAGCACGGAAACTGAAGTTCTTAATTTTATTTTAACTTCGTGTGTACCTTAATTCACTTGGATCTTAGATGGTGGAATATAGAGGGAAGATATTTTTTAATTTATTGTTAATTTTTCTCTCAGTCTCATATTTTCTGTTTCAATAATTTTTATACTTCATGAGGCGTATAAAGGAGACAGATGAGAGTGAAATTTTAACATATACAAAACATGACGTGGAAACAACAAAATCATGTCATCGTGACGACCCGCGTGACGCAGCGGTTACCATGCCGCTCTGACACACAGAGGGTTCCGGGTTCGATTCCCGACCACGCAGATCTAAATGATGAATTTAGATTCCTGTTCTTGGTCTGGGTGTTTGTGTATTTGTCTTTGATATATATGTGTTGACGGCACCCACGACAGAGGGTCTCCTAGTGTGGGGCTATTAGTGTACAAAGCGTTTATATTTATATTATTGTATATACAAATCTATATTATATTATGGGACGAAAATTTGTAATTAATTTTAGATATAACAAACTATTTTTCTTCAAGCATTATCATCACCATCAACTCATTCCTGTCAAACTGCCTGGCACGGCTTTCTCCTCTGAATAAGAAGGATTTGGCCATAGCCTACCAGGCTGGCCAAGAGCGGCTTCCTAAACTCGTAGTCTACAGAACTTTATAGAAAACTCTCAGGTGTATGGGTTTCTTTACGATGTTGCGTAACTTCGAACCGAACGTAACTTCAAAGAATCGGATGTCGATAGGATTTGCACTCCAGACATCCAGTGTGAATTCCAAAATCTATCTGCTGGGAGATGTTGGTTTTACAATACATACAACAACAAGCATACAACAATAAATAGGAAACGCAACAGATGCATACGAAGAACTAATTAAATCTCTTATTGTTCTCCAAGCTGATTGAATTAAATTAATCAAGCAAATTGCTTTCACGAAGTAAAGTTGAGTTGTTAGGAGAAGAAATTTAGAAGCGCGGTTAAAAGTTACTGTTTTAGTATGATATAACGTTAAGTATAATATTGTTGCGTTTCAGCTTCCACCCCTAACAAGAGGGCGAGTTTTGTATATTAAAACTGGCTTTATTTAAATCAATAATATTGGATTAGTTCAAATGATAATTAACATGTGGTAGAATTACATTTCGACCGGGGAGATACCACTACCGCCCTCTTAATCTGCCGTGAAGCTATTCTTCTGTTTCCGTTAGTTATGTGTGTAGAGATGCGTGCTTCAGATTCAGATAAAGAACATCGAGCTTTAGAGCCCGAAATCTCACCACTAGGCTATAAGTTCTTTAGCAACTTTAGTTCTAAATCTCATTATTGCAGGATTGCTTTTAAGAAATAAAGTCTTTCATTTTATTTATTCGTTATATCTACGAAATTGACTGCAAATCCTAATAATTATTTGAAATTTATTATCCTTTGCTTTAAAGGAGAAGGAAAACATCATGAGAAAACCTTGTAAGAGTTCCTTGTAAAGTTCTTGAAGGTGTATGAAGTCTACCAATCCGCACTTGACCCGCGTGATAAACTATGCCCTAACTCTTCTGAGAAGACCCGTGCCCCGCAATGGTACAGTAATAGGTTGACGATAATAACAATAGAATGAAACGGTCCGTTGAAATATGGTCTAGGTTTGAACGTCGGGAAAGTCGAATCGCAAGTGACTTTCGTTGCCTCTTTTTACCCAAATGTGAAAGCTTAAAGAGCGGCGACCATTGACCCTCGTCGAGGCTTTGAAGCGAGAGTTAATTAAATTCGGCTGCTTACATTACAAAGAAAATTATTGTTATAGACGCTCTTTGATAACGCAAATTGGTAAACAAAGACAAAACGCTTTCGGATTTTCATACGAAAAATATTTAAGCAAGTACCTAGTTTAGATTTTGTAGCGTTGATAACCTGGTGGTTTAGAATCCGGCCTCTCACACTGGAGGTCCGGGGTTTGATACCCGCACGCACCTCTGATTTTTAAAAGTTATGTGCGTATTACAAATTAATTATCGCTTTAACGGTGAAGGAAAACATCATGAGGCAACCTGCGTGAGAGTTCTCTGTAAAGTTCTTGAAGGTGTGTGAAGTCTATCAATCTGAACTTGGCCCGCGTGGTGGACTATGGCCTAACCCTCGTTCTGTAAGGAGACCCGTGCCTAGCAGTGCGACATTAATGGGTTCATGATGATGATGGCACACAATTTTTTTCCATGTAAATATTTTTTTTTTATTAAATACATATTTAAAAAACTATAAATGAAAATTAAAAAACATGTAAGAAATACATTTTTTTATATTATGTAACGAGTACTCACGATTTGCGGTTTTTGAATTGCCTATATTTCGCGAGTACTCGTTACATAATATAAAAAATGTATAATTTCCGCGATAATATTAGCTTAAAATCATATGTAAGAAATAATTTGGTATGCCGCATCTTCTTCAAAGAACTAAGCGCAGCGGTGGTACTCTATTAACAAACGTTCGAAAAGAATTTTGTGCAGCATCCCATTTATATGGAATCCGCCTAAAAAGAGAGCGAAATTATATTAATACTATACAGCGTACGAATTTTAACTTTTATAATGTCTGAGAAACTCTTTCGGAATACTAATTTTTTCGCAGTTAGGAAAATGTATTATTTTATATCGATAACTTCCCAAGTTCTCGCTACCATCAAGGCTCGACCGGTGGAGAATGCCATTAGGTATTAAGTTCGTCCTTTGTATTTCTTAGCAATAGGTTTACAATTGAGGATAATTATATCAATAAATAAATAACTGAAAACTCGAAAAATCTAAGTTTTCTTAAATAACTTAATCAACTTTAATCACAAAACATTTGACTGGAAATCAAAAATAATATGAATAATTATACTTAGTGGTTATATAAGGATAAATATATCAATAAATAAATAACTGAAAATTTGAAAAATCCAAGTTTCTTTTAAATAATTCAATTAACTTTAATCACAGAACGTTTTTGTAGAAATCAAAAATATTAAACATACTTAAAAAAGCGGTGATAGCCTAGTGGTTAAGATTCCGGTCTCTCACACTGGGGGCCCGGGGTTCGAATCCCATACGCACCTCTGAATTTTCGAAGTCATGTCATGAAGTCATTAGAAACTAATTATCACTTGTTTTAACTGTGAAGGAAAACATCATGAGGAAACCTGCATACCTAAAAGATCTTTGTAAAGTTCTTGAAGGTTTGTGAAGTCTACCAATCCGCACTTGGCCAGCGTGGTGGACTATAGTTTAACCCTTCTCATTCTGAGAGCAGATCCGTGCCCAGCAGTGGGACATTAATGGGTCGATGTTGAAACTTAGTGATTGCATAATCCTCCGCGGTTCGACGGTGGTTCGACGGTGTAGTTGCCAGGCATACTTACAGCGGTGTGACCATCTTAGTCCTCGAGAGTAGTAACGCATCGTGCAAGTCCTATAGAACGTCAGTCTTGTAGTTGCCTTGTCTCCAGTCTTGAGGTTGTGGGGATCTAAGGGCTGCAGAGAGCACTAAACACGAGGTGGCTTGCACGCTCGTTTGCTATTCTTTTCACATAATAAAAAAATCTCTGGAAGCGCCACCACCATACAGCAATGTTACGTTTCTGGTTGAAGGATAAGAGGCTTGACTTAGATCTTAACGGTAACAAAGCATCTCTGACAGATCTTAGGTAGGACTTCAATCCTATTAAATTCAATTTGTGGTCGATTACAAATGTCCAGGAGCAGCGGTGACCATTTATCGTGATTCGAACCCTGGACCTACAGCGTAAGACGCCGGCGTCCTACTAGTAGGCTACCAGTGCTTGTTTACGGCGAATATTATTTGACCGTAATATACGAGGATAATTTAAAAAAATCTATTAGGTTGCTAATTAGACGGCTCCAGTAATTTGCACAATGTAGCGAGATCCTTTGTTAAGGACATTAAGAGACCCATATCACGTTTCTTTGTGCCTGTACAATTCAAGGCAGGATACACGCTGCCACAAAACAAATTAATTTCAGTTTCAAAACAAATGTTCACTCGTTAGACCCAAAAATTGTGGAGTGTCTCCGCATGGGAATTCCAAATAAGTTTGGGTACGAGCGGGTTGTTATTTATTGAATACGATGGCCCATTAGTAAGTGAAGTTATAATGTTATAATCAGGGTTAGGGTATAAAGTAGGTATACATT
>DWKL01003737.1:0-11220 GCA_018249415.1 Phareas burnsi
TCCTGCGCTACGCCGCTGTGTAAATTAGGGTTCCCGCGGTCAGACAACAAAACCAAATAATCCCGCGTTACACTTGTATATATTTTCAGGAGCGTGAGTCGGAAGACCTATCTACGAGTTCAATATTCGGTAGCGCCAAAGCATCTCAGGAAGCGGATAACGTTCTGATCATACAGGTGTGTTACGTCGCAAATAAATAAATTAATATCCAAATAAATTAATCCTTCAACATACCCTTACGTGAACATTATGAACATGATTTTACACACATTTACAAATATGTGTGTGTTAAATTTAGCAATTCGAACATATCTTAAGTTAATACAGATTATTGGTTCGAAAAGGACTGCTCTGGAGGAGCGGCGGCGACATTGATCTTGGCAATCCAACCTTGCTCGCGGCGATCTCATACAGTTTTACTATTTGATCATATTAATATTTATCATAATCTGTATTGGTAATTTATCGTTGGAGAATATCATCATCAACGCATTAATGTTCCACAGCTGGGCACGGGTCTCCTCTCAGAATGAGAAGGATTAGACCATAGTCTACCACGCTGGCCAATTGCGGATTGGTAGACTTCACACACCTTCGAGAACTTTACAAAGAATTCTAAGATGTATAGGTTTCCTCGCGATGTTTTCCTTCAGCGTTAAAACAAATGATAATTAATTTCTAATACGCACACAACGTCGAGAAATCAGAGGTGAGTGCAGGTGCAAACCACCGAACACCCAAAATGAAAGGCCGGAATCTTAATCACTAAGCTTTCACTGCATTTGAGAACATCAAATAAATAATTAAAACTGTGCAATAATTATTTCAGGACAAACGATTAACAGCGGTACGCGGGAAAAAATACCTTCAAGTCGCGAAAAACCGCTACAGCGGCGACCTCGGCGTGGTGCCCCTGGACTTCGACAAGGACTCGCTCAGCTACCAACCCAAGAAGAAAAAAAATAAAGACGAACCTGATAAATTATTGGAGCAATGTATCGGAGAATTCACGATCGATAAACAAAATTATAACCTGGCAGCGGGTTCTGACGACTCACAAACGCAAAACTCTAATTCCAAAGGAGCAAAATATAAAAACAAAAAAGATGCAGATAGTTTTCTAAGTGATATCTTGAACTTAAACCGGACGAGATGAGCAGTATGGTATATATTTTTTATAAGTGTTTCTTGTATATATGTATATGTATATTCACTGATGTATTATTCATTTTATCAGAAATTAATTAAATGGTTTTGATTAAATAATGTTTTTTTATAGGTAAATATTTTTTTTTGTTACTCGTTTGATTAAACCCGCGGCTGCCTGTAAATCAAAATAAGGTATTACTGGCGAACCTAACACAGATCTATAAAATAATGGTTAATGGGCCCTTAAGTTTGCCGCGTTATGCTGCCGCATATACCAAGAAGTGAGTTATGAGTGCGTATCATGTGCTGTTCCTTTTAGCGCTGTTATTGTGGGTAGCTTTGTTTGAGTACGCTTAAATGTCCGTGTGACAAGGAATTCGTATTAGTGACGCAGAAGGCGCGGAAGTTTCTAATAGGTATTGAAAGCATACAGTTTTTCTAAGAATATTAAACATACAGTATATACATACATGCAACGTGTGATTAGATATAAGTAATGTAGGGGGAAGTGAGAAATGATAATTTACAAGTCCAGTGCTAAAATATAGACCTCCAATATTTAAGCTCTATTTTTATTTGTAAACATTTTGGAAACATGATTAAAATAGTCACTTTACCAAAGTAACCGAACTTATGATATAGTTATTTGTCTTTCATGAACTGAACTATATAACTCTAAATATCTGCATAATTGTGTATTACCATATATTAGTAAAAAAATTAAATTTGAGTAAAACGTATTACAGAAGAGTCCATTTGTTGATAACTTTCATATAATACTATGAGAAACCATGATTATCACAGTATAAAAATGATACAGTTCTAACAGTTTTAGTGTACGACGCAAATACCGTCGTTACGATCGGCATGGTTTTTTTTATGTCCGAAGAGTAGCAAACGAGCGTGCAGGCCACCTGATGTTAAGTGGTCACTGTAGCCTACATTTAACCGCAAACGGAACTGAAGATCTGTTTGAGGTCGTACATAGATACGTCACTGCTGATGAAGACTAAGATGGTCGCCTCGCTGTACGTATAAAGGTTGTGCCCAGCAATCGCACCTCTCCAACCGAAACACAAAAATTGTTACAAAAACGGCAAATTATAAGGGCGGCGGTGGTACTTCCCCGTATGATCTATAGTTCTACCGGTTACGACTTACAAGAATTGCGCACGGGAAGAGAGGTATATCATGATAATTCGAAAGGAGCGGCGACATGGCAACGAAGAGGGCGGGGAATCGCACTAGTACTAACCGTTACAACATTAAGTACTTACAATTTTGTCATTGGAAATGAAAAACATTGTACTACAGAATAATTTTTAATTAATATTTCAGTAAATTAAACATTTAACAAACAACATAAAACAAAAAAAATAATAATTGCAAAACAAGAATAAGAACAAAAGATTTGTTTTATTTTCCCAGTCGTGACATATTTATTTATATATATTATTGTATTACATAAAATATATTATTATATACAGTTTTTCCACCAACTTATCAAATAAAAGTTATAAACTAATATTAATAGTCATAACCATAACTTAACCATATACATAATGTACAAATGATAGATTTGAGAACGATTTATCTTTTAATTAGATATTTTCATTTTATAATTATATGTTGATTTTATTATTAACATTAATTTTTTTTTTACATTTTCTTAAATGGCTGGAACATTGATTTGTAGATATACACTTACATAGTTAAGTTTTAACTGTAATGATTGTTGTCAAATCTGATGTCACATGTGAATGGGGAGTCACCGGCAGGACGAATGAGCTCATGGCCACTTGATCCAATCAACCAAGCAAATCTCCAGAATACTCAAATAGGAACATTTTCTTATAAATGTTATGAACAATTATTTACTTATAAATGTTATTATAAGAACATTAAACATTATAAATTAGCAGTAATATTATAATTTGTTATGCAACCGAGACAAAATGTTTAATGTATGGTGGGCAATAACCACAGTCGATCCTAAATATTGGTTGAGAATCTACTCAATAATTTCCTATAACATCAATGTCATTGTCCGACTATATAGTGCCCAAACATTTAATTATACTCTACAATCAGATGATAATGCACAAAAATATTATCATTCTTTTTAAAATATATAATGGATATTTGTGATAAAAATGCATATTTGTACTAACATGGTTCTACAGAAATTATTTGGTAAAATGAGTATGTACAGCTTCAATTAATGACGAATCAGTTGTTCTATCTTGTTTCCGCCTACATTTTGGGCATGGGGTACTCGCATTGAGGCATTTAGAATGAAATACACTAGAGCAATCATCACATCTGTAGGTCGTACTCGTTTCAAAAGGGTACAGAATCTTCGTGTCTCTGCATACTTCACAGAAAAAACCCTTCTGGCTACACAACCAACAGTCAACTACATGTGTCTTTGCAAAGTTTACTACTTTCTCTAATTGCAAAGCTAGGGAGCCATTTGGAATTTGAGCCAAGTCCGAAATTGTGTATAAGTGTACGTGATCATACAAATATTCCCTTGGCCAGACCCGTTTTTGGAGTTCCTCAATCACAGGTTCTCTGCAAGTAAATATGTATGCTCTCAAGAAGTTTAATTGTATCCTCAGCTCTTGCAATTGGGCCATATCAGAAACACCGCAATATATTTTGGGATTCAACTTTTTCATGTCTATCCATGGATGATGTTGAAATTCAAGCAAAAATGTTGCAGACTTTTTTGAAACAGGATATCTCTTGAAGTCCCAATTGTGTATCACTCTCGCTGGGATTATAAAAACATTAGGATCCATACAATTAGAGCAATAGTACTCTCCAGTATAGCCACACACTTTTGCTTTTGACACTGTGCTGCCTAACAAATCTTGGCAGCCTTTACATTGGTAATTTTGATGATCAAGTCCTTTTTCCCTAGATAAGCAGCCCAGTTGCTGTATTAATTTTTGTAATTCTTGAGCTGTGAATGACTCCGTTGTTGAATTAGGAACTACTTCAAAATCTAATCCTTGAAGTGTGGGATCATCAGATGCTGAGGTCTCAACCTTCACCTCACACGTCTCGATATCATCAGGTGTCAACTTCAGTTCTTTGTGAATATCTTTCATGATATCCCGTAAGTTTGGGGTATTGGAATATGCCTCCCCAAAGTTATTACTGTTATCAATAAGAGAAGACAAACTCTTGATTTCAGGTGTTTTGATAAGACTGCTACCATGTGATGAATTTGAATTAATTGATGTATTCAATTCATCATTATTATCAGCTGACCATCCTTTTCCAGACAATGAGTTGCCAGTAATCAGGACATCACTTGGAGCAATGAACTCTTCAGAGTCTATTGATGAAGGAAATGCTGAGGCGTCCTCTTGTTCCTGACTTGTTGTTGGTTTGCAAACATCAACTGGAAGAGACTCAGGATGTGCAGTAGGAGTTGCAGGAGCAATAGCTTCTTTTGGGCTGTCCTGCTTTTCTTCCACTGTTTCTTGTTCATTAGCCTTATTAATGATGTCACCTGAATCTTTAGAAAGTATAAAATCTAATGCTTCATCTTCATTAAGTGTATGCATTCCCAAACCAGTGATTTTAGAAGTGCGTATGGGAGTAGACAACACTTTTGGTTTATTTTCATCATTAATTGTACTGGCCACGTCTAATCCAGCGGTAATTGGAGTTGCTTTCATTGTAGGCATCCAAACCCCTGCTTGCATCAATACTTGCTCTGGCCATTGGTTCAATAGACTGGAATTTATAGGCAAATTAAACTGCACACATGTCTCCAGCCCTCCAATTAATTTCTGGGCTACTTCCAATATTTCAGAGTCACAAACAAATGCACTTCTGTTGTAGAATGGTTTGATAGCAGATATGTTTCTTAAAAGGGTCGACATATATGATGATAACAAGCATTCATTGAGGGCGATACGAAGCCAGGCCCTGCACTGTCCTATTTCTGTGTTAATCTGTGGCAATGAAGATATTTGATCAATATTTTGCCTGTGGGATAACACAAGCACCAGAGGCCAGAAGCTAGATTGCGGACGATAGTCTGGGTCACCCGCAATAACATTTTTAGCTTTTCTCAAAAATGTATCCTTAAGTCCATGAAGGAAAACCGCTTCGAGCGCCATGCATAAGGAATTGGTGGAATCAGTTGATCCCAGTACACTGTGGAAGTTTTCTTCGAACTGACTCGTATACTGTATGTCTTTTACGCATTCTGACAAATTATTTATCAGCGACTGTTTGAGTATGGCGTCGCGACTGCGAACCGTGAATCCAGAAGCAACGTTCTTAAAAAAAGACATATTTTAACGTTAATCTTCTATTAATGAAAAATATATATTTCCGAATACATCACTTCATAATTTCTTCGGTAATAATTACGAAGAAAAAAATTAATACAATGGGAACTTCATCTAGCAGTAAACACAAATAAACATCATTTGTTCATTGTATTATGTCAATAGTGACAAATTGTCAATATGACAGTAGGTGTTTGGTGTCAGTGTTGCCAGATCTGATTTTAAAAAATTCATAGCGCGACGCTTAAACATCTGTATATAGACTTTTTTAAAACGATACCTAATTGACTGGCAAAATTGGTCTTTGACCTAGACCACAATTCAAAAATAAATTTAAAACTATATTAATGTGGTCAAACATTTCCAAGACAAAGAAAAATAGATTATAAAATTATAGGTTTTTAGTTTTTATATATTATTGGGAAAATAAATAAAAGCTGGAAATAGTGTCAGAATCGGTATGTAATTTTCTGAATAATTTTTAAAATTAAGTAATGTACTATGCACCTACCAAAGATAGAAAATGGACAACCACCACCTTCGCATATTATTATACTCTTTGACCAAACTACGCGATGCCATAGCGAAGAAAAACTTGTGTGCAGTGTGTGACAGATATCATTTGGGAAATGGCAATATAAAATTTTACAATTAAGAAGTAAATACATTATACTATTCATGATTTTTGATTGATTTAAAACTTTTTAGACCGTCCAAATAAGTGTTATAGCATTTTACACTTTGATAAGAATAAATATTTGATATTTTAGTCCAAAAATTTATTTAACAAAGTGCTTAGTCCAATAAAAAATCGCTTTTTGTAAATATTAAAGAAAGGAATGTTTTATATTTTCTGTTTATTACTGTTTCTAATAAGTCCTTGTAGTTTGCAAACTTTTACTAATAAGGCTTGGACATCTGAAAACAATGGCCAAGGTAAAACTCATAATATGATATTCCACTTATCAGCATTATCTCTCTTATAAGTGAATTTCACCATTTGCCTAAAAATTATTTTCTTTCTTATCAGAACTGTTATTATGTCGCAAATGTGGAGCAGACGTGGCCGATTCTCATTACATATTCAGTAAAAAGAGTCCTGGAGCTCAAAAGACCGAGAAACAAAATTTATTTGGACGACACAATGTAACAGTTCAAACTCTAATTAACCCATTTGGCGTTAAATTCGAAATTGTTACTACAGAAAAAGCAAGATGTAAAAATATAGGATCTGTAAGTAGACAAAGATTTAAAGTAAAATCTATAATGGTTTGATAACCTACTAATTAAATTAGTATGTGGTAGAATGTCCGGGGAAATACCATCGCTACCCTCACAATCTGCCACAGAGTAATTTTTGTTTATTAGTTGAACATATTGTATCCTTAGACAAGCCTTAGTCCTGTTGTGAGGTTAGAGGTGGATGCCTATGGGCTGCAGTGACCACTTCACATTAGGTAACCTGCACTTTCGTTTGGTACTCTTATGACAAAAAAAAAATGTAATATAGAATTTAATTATTTTGATGTATTACATATGAAAAAATTATATAATTACAAATAAATTTCACTATATACCATTTAGTTTGATGAAGGAAATGCATTATAACAATGAACAAAGTAATAATCACTAAGCTACAAAATGTTGCATAGAGAACTTCATTAATCAATAGGGATAGAATATAAATTAAATGTATTCATGATTTCAGAACCAGGGTGCAGATTCATGGTTTCCTGGATACACTTGGCGCATATGTACCTGCCCTAATTGTGGCCAGCACCTTGGCTGGACCTTTGAGAAATCTTCAGACATTCAACATACAATTGAACATGATAAGGAGTATGTGAAATTATTTTATGGATTGATCTTGAATAACATGTTAGGAGAAAATTGTAAGTATTTTTTTATTTAGAATGTTACTACAGCAGGTCTAAATTTATTTTATCAATGATATAATGATATGATATAATTGTGGCCGACTTGTCCTAAACCAATTATTGGTATAAAATCCTTACTATTATAGTAAACAAACTGTACTATAATATTCATTATATTTGTTCTGTATTTTTTACCAACTAATGTTTTTAGTTACAGATTCCCTTATCACAATGCCAAAAATGTATAGAATATAAAGAAAGAAATTAATTGGACATCAATAAGAAAAAGTATATCAAATAAAGTGCAAAACGACTGACAAACATAAGTTTGAATGTTAATTTTTAACGTTAAATGATTTATGGAATAAAAATATATTATTTGTACAGAAATTATGTTTTATTTTAAAGCACTCGAGTAACAAACTATATGTATGTAAGATAAAAACAAATGAAATTTTAGTCACTTAAGCCTAAATAAATTGATATACAATGTATACTGAAACAAAAAATAAACCAAAGACCACTTTTATATATATTTTCTTTTTTAGAACAATTTTTCTGTTATAAATGTATATAAAGAATTCCTCTATACACAATTTAATTGCCTTTTCTTTCACAAGCAGACAGCATAGAATGGCTCATTTGTATCTTTAGTGTATACATTTAATGTAATGTTTACAAAACTAAGGAAGCAAATAAAGTTTTAACTTATCCTAAAAAAATGTTAATGTTATAAATAAAAAAAATGTTTAATGTCAAAAACTGCTTATCAATTAATAAACAAATAACCTTTACTACATACTTTTTCTTAAACTTTAATCATCTTATATTGGTTGCTTGATAATTGCACTTACATTGAACAGTACAGAATACTCTTAAACACCACAATAAACCACAGATCGCTGAAAGTTCTTATTGTAAATGAATTTACAGTTATACTTTACGAATACATTATTTTTTATTAGGCATGAGCAAATCTTTGGTGTAATGTCTGTACTGTGGCTGATGGTGTTGGAGTAAAATTCAGTTCAACACCAGCTGGTCTTTCAGATCTTATGCTGTCATCAGTTTTTCCTTGGATAGCTGCTATTTCTTGTTGAAGCCTTGGATTTAGAACTCTTTTGTTTACAAATTTTCTACTTATACCTCGATTGATGCCTTGTCCTCGACCTCTGCCTCTGGATCGTGTGGATCTCTTACTCATATTGGATTGATTAGATCCCACTGATTTAAGACTACCGGGGCCCCTTCGGCCTTTAAATCCTCCATATTCATTATTTAACTGATTTAAACTTTGCTTGCTTAAGTAGTTTGTACCACCAATACTGTTGCGCCGCTTCCTTGCAAAATCGTTAGCCACACTCACTGTGAGTTGTGCTCCAGAACTAAATGAATTATTTCTAGAGCGTGTGAATGTCTGTGACTGTATAACATTGTTGTTCCTCATCATATTTTGCCTTTGCTCTTGAAGAATTCGGTCAGATCTTAATCCAACACTGCTATATCTATTTCCAGTACTTAAGCCTCTACCACGTTTGGATATGCCTCTCTTGGCAAATGCCAATGGTCTATTATTCATGTTACCTCTTCTGGTGTTAACCCCAAGTCTGCTATGCACACTACCTTGTAAGTTAGAATTTGAGTTTAACCTCCTAAGTCTTGTTTGCATACCACCTAAAAAAATAATTTTATTAATAAGTGTATACAATGTTCATTGCTATGATTTTCTGTGTACTGATTTCTATATAAAGAATAAAATTACAGCTGAGTAAGCTAAGTTTTCAAATGTTATTAAATACTAGCTTTTATCATTGATTGCATTTGCAATTTAAAGGAACAAGAGGTTGAAACAGTGTATTCTTCCACTCGAAGCTCATATTAGTAACTGTGATCAATCATGCTCCTGTTGCGACCATGTTAAGCCTGAACTAGGCCCCATCATTCAACAATAAAATAATTCTATCATCATAGTAAAATAAACTATTTATTTTCTTTCACGCATTTGTGATGTTACTACGGATCTACCCTTAATGTAACATTTTTTTAAACGCTAAGTAATTTTAATAATAAAGCAAAATTAAATGGCAAGATCATGAGAAACAAACTAAAACAATATTTAATGGAGGCCATACACGTTAGGGTTTGCATGACAGTTTTAGCCATTCATGCATAACCAAGAAGTGTACAGTTTTATCACATACATGCTAAGTGTTGCCTGTCTGCCTGCAAACCCTAACGTGTATGGCCTCCATAACATAGATGAAAAATATAAATCCTTTTAAAATCTTACCTCTGTTACTTCTTGTTAAAGGTGGCATTTCAAAGAGCTGGTCTTCCAATCCAGCACGGCCCTTAGGAGTCAAACCCCTGAACTGTCTAGATCTAGATGCTGATCTTGCTCGGGAATTGGAACGAGTTCTTTGTCTTGAACGAGAGCGCGCGCGAGATTGAGACCGTGATTGATCCTGGGATTGACCTGTACTTATAGAGCGGCCTCGAGACTGGGATCGTGCTCGAGTTTGAGGGCGCCCACGAGTTTGTCGGCCTCGAGCGATACGACCTCGAGACTGGGGACGTCCGCGAGATTGAGACCGTCCTCGAGACTGAGAGCGAACATTTGGACCCCGGGATCGCGACCTCGACCGCGTTCGTGAACGACCTTGTCTACCATTCTGAGTCCCCAGCACCTGGCCTCTGCCGCCTCTACCACCTCGCCCACCCCCACGTCCCCTCCGGCCTCCGCGACCATCACCACGACCACGTACGTTGCCTCCTCCTCTTCCACGAGATCTACTTGTACGATTCTGTTTTATTATTTCATCTGAAATTAAATGTTTGTGACTTAAATCACTTAAATAGGAATTTACTGTAGAGAGAATCTATTATTAAACCCACGCGTCACGTTCTCATTTCGATGACATATTTCATATTATAAAAAATTAAGGACAACATTTCGTGGCATTTTATTACACAAAATATTGTCGTGACAAAGGATGTTTCATTTATATTTAATAACAATGTAATCAATACCCTAGAATAAAATAGTAACACGAATTTGATAACATAAGAAAGCTGAATTTTACTTACCTAAAGACAAATTAACCGCATCTGACATGGTGATTTTACGAATCTTTAGAATCTCTGCTCTATATTGTGTTTTTTATGATCTTACATTAAAAAACAAAATTGTATTTTAAAATAAAATCTAAGACTATGTATACGTAAATAGAGGGAAAATAATTTTGCTATTATTCACTATTTATGAAAGCCGGACTATATGACAGACAGATAAAATATGGGTTATCGATTGACTAATAAATACAAAGACTATAAATTTTGCACCATAGATACAATGTTCTATTAATGGTCTTGCATTAGATACATTTTTAAAATGTAAAATGTATAGATGTATATTATATCCCTAAAGTAATTTGATTAAAAAAAACTTTGCAATTAATGTATTTTTTTATATTAGGCTAAATGCGTACTACATTTGATTATTATACTCTTTGACATTTGCCTTGGCCTTCCATCTTATCGTTTTTAAACCAAAAAATGAATAAAGTAGGAGATATTAATGTTAACTCATTATTTTTCATCATACATAGTAGAGGAAGCCACTACTTCTTCAGATTCTATGATCATATTCCTCGAATGTTTTCCCATTATCTTTTAATTAATAATTCTACAATAGACAAATTATTGTTATGTTTTAAAAAGTTAGAATAATAAGATGATGTTTGGATGAGTTTTTATGTACTTAACATTAATCAATAATTGTAAAATTTGCTCTTAGTGTTGGTTTGGTTTTTTTTTTTATTTTTTTAAAGTAGCAAACGAGCATGCAGGCCACCTGATGTTAAGTGGTCACCCCAGCCCAT
>DWKL01003738.1:0-11219 GCA_018249415.1 Phareas burnsi
AAGGTGTGTGAAGTCTACCAATCCGCACTTGGCCAGCGTGGTGGACTATGGCCTAATCCTTCTCATTCTGAGAGGAAGCCTGTGCCCAGCAGTGGGACATTAATAGGTCGATAATGATAATAGAGAGGTGTGATTATCGGGTAGCAAAGCACCTACAAGCGATGCGACCATCTTAGTCCTCAGGAGTAGTGACGCATCTACATACGAACTCAAATAGAGTTTTATTCCTCTTTGAAATAAGATGAGGCTGTCCATGGACTACAGGTAACCACATAACATCAAGTTGCCTGCATGCTCGTTTGCTACTCTTCAAACATAAAAAAAATTACACGGCAAACATAAAAGGCAAATTTTAAAGATACTTCATTAACATCGTTTCTTAAGAACTTCGGCTATAAATCTTAAAAAGATTTACACATTTTTTTACAAAATACCCATTTAAAAATACCAACAGAATTATAAAAAACAACGCCTCCAACAGACAGTATATGTAATACTTAGAATTACAGAACAACAAATTCTAATAAAGCAAATATTTGTTTTTGCATACAATACCACGGACGATGGAAGATAGAATAAAAATATTGAGATTTACTAACTTCAGGACGGAGTAAAAGTTATGGGTATCTATTGGGTTGTCTTATTAAAATGTGATATGTTTCACAAAAAGAGTCCGAGGATACGACACGTCTGGGGCCGCTCGCAAATCCGATTTCCCTATCTCCCATATTTGTATTCGAAGCCGGATCCGTCTAATATCCCTCCGACTCCGCTATCCGCCCTCCTCCTGACACTGAATCTAATCGGAATAGATATTAAAACTTCTACATCCAACTCGTTGTTTTTCTGAATTATACAAATAGAATTTCGAAGATACATTGCGTATGCGAATAACTTTATTGTTATATGTTTTTTTATAATTTATATCTTTAAATATTTATAACACGTTTATTCAACTGTTAACATATTATTTCATCATCTTTTAGGCTTTTAGTTACTTATGCTTATTATATTACGTAGGATTTATCGTTACTACTAGGTAGCCGTTTTAATATGAAAAATACATTTCGTTTATATGCATATCACTTGGTATAACACAATACAATATGTGTTATTTTTTATGTTCGATGATTAGCAAACTAGGGTGCAGGCCACCCGATGTTAAGTGGTCCATGCAGCCCATGGACACCCACGTCTAACCTCAAACATAACTGAAGTCAGATCTCAGGTCGTACTATATGTGTCACTACACCTGAGGACTAAAACGGCCGTCTCGTTGCAAGTGTGCCCGGCAAGCGCACCTCTCCAACCGAAACACAAAAACTGCTTCACGAAGTATGAGGGCGGCGATGGTACTTCCCCAGACGAACCACCTTTAAATCAATATCTAATTCTTACGCGTAGAAATTCAAAAACACGATTCTTGCTTTGTGTTTGGTGTAGTAAGTAAAGGAAACTTATGTTTCTATGATAATAAATCGAAGTACATCGCACCGTGATCCCTAATGGGTCAACTCTATATACACATAAAAGTGTTGACAACACAGAAAGTTGCTAAGTGCCTCCGTCGGCGTGTATCCCGTTTTATCTAATTTATTTAACTGTTAGCAGAGTCACATCGAAAACAAACATCCCCTTTTCTCACCAGTGAGGATTATATGAGTGGGTGCCTAGTTTTTGCTATATTTGCTCTTTACGTTTTGTACCACCCCTCTTCATTTAATTAATTTAGTAACGTTGTTAAAGCAAAGAACATTCCCATTTTTGTAGAAACACCGGTTTTTACATGTCCTTTTTTTGTTTTCAGTTATGAAATATGAAGTAATGGACAGGAATTATGTGTGTCCGTGGGTTTTGCATTATTACATAAATACCAAAGTGCTATTAATTATCTAATGAGTGTGTGGATTTCATTATAAGTAAAACTTTTTTGTCCGAGAATTTAAAAAGCAACCGAGAGGGAGTTCTACCGCGGATTGTGAAGTGTTCCGTAGCCGGAATAAACCGAACGGTATTTGGAATAAGGCGTTAACTAATCAAATTAATGTGGTAAATGACATGTATTGATTTGCAATAACTTTATATATATGGCAAAAAAATCTATTTACCTTAAAATAAAACAGTGAAAATAAAAGACGCATTTATCATTTATTTTACGGTAAAAGGCTTTTTAGTAATTCCGTTTCTTTGGCCAAAATCAATCTGTATTTTACCGAAGACGGAATCACCACTTATCCGCTCGCCACAAAATTCCCGCCACGCGCTCTTTATCCGGACTTGCTTTCAGTCTGACCCTCGTTTTTGTAATCCGCCTTCCTTTTCAAAACAACTTCACAAAAATTACGGGACTTGTAAACCCGGATTAGCCAGGACTTAGAAAACATAGTAATATATTACACTGAACGGTAAATTTGTCACAGATAGAATTATATTCTGGCTCCTTTATTTTAACGGATCACAAGTTCTCAATTTGCAAACTTTCGTGAGTCCTACTTACATACATGCAACAATATATCTTCATACAGTTGTGTTAATGTTAACGTGAAATTAATGTCTGCAACCTTTTTTGTGTCCCTCTGCTGGGCACGAGTCTCACTAACTAGGAGGGCCTGGAGCATACTCAACCACGCTGCTCCAATGCGGACTAGCGGAGATACAGAATAATAGCCAACTCATGTCGGATGTTTTCAACCCACCACAACATCACCCACAAGGTCTCTTACCACTTTAACGACTGCTGTCCAATGATTACAACTGGGACCGAAACACGTAGACACGGGAATTTAGCCACTAGCGGCTACTCATCCAATTCGCGACTGCGCCTGACGTCGCTTAACTTTGTGTATCGGTTACGATCTACACAACCCGCGAATCTATTTTGTTATTAATGTACGTATGTATATTTATGATACGCACAATTAAAAAAATACTTTTTGTATAATCGATACTGTTAAATAAATACATAGAGTGTTACAGTATTATTCATTGTAAACATAAAACTGGTGCGTATGGTTTGCCGTTTAATACATACCTCAATCGCCATATTAGAGCCATATTATAAAGTTAAGGTTTATTATTTTTGTTAAGTACCTATAGAAAAATATTTTTATAGCATAGCAACCGAGCATGCAGTCTACCTGATGGTCACGTCCGCCAAATTCACAACTATAATTAACCAAGAATTGGAATAAAATCGTTACTGCGGTCAGCCTCATAAGCGTTGGTACTCCTGAGAACTAACATGGAATACCTCGTATAAGTATCTCTCCTTTATCACACCCGTCAAACCAGAACACAGCAACCCTTATAGCTTTGAAAATGTGATAATAAATAACATAATCATATGTTGCAGAAGTAACGCAGATTGGACTGGAAAATAGTAAAGATATCAATAATAATTTATTTATTAATGGCTTAGGATGTATCGACTATGCAATTAATTGGAATAATAGGGAGCGAAAGGCAGCAGTGGGCAGTGTAGTGGCGTGTGGAATTTGTTTCAATTGAAAGGTTAAGAGACGGAACGCGGCTCAGCGGAGCGGCGAGCGGCCATTGCAGTCGCTTTGTTCACAACACCGCTTGCTACGGTGACTCGCGCCACAATGGATTCACTACACGATACACTCAATGCATTTATCATTGACTTTTTATGTAATTTTAAATACGTACCTAAATATGACTATTATAACCCAGTTTCGTTACGTTAGCGTTGTAACAACAACTACGAAAAAATGTAACACCTATTTAATATCATAAATAACTTTTAATTATTGAATCATATTGTCGGTTTCGATTGACAAAAACCTTTTTGCGTAACAGTACCTTACAGGTTTTTACATGAAATAAAATAAAACAAAAGGGAGCAGCGGGCAGTGCAACGACGCGTGGAGTTTGTTTCTATTGGAGGGATAAGAGGCGGAACGCTGTGCAGCAAACCGAACGTTTGATGCAGTGAGTTCCTTCGCTATGGATCTGGATAGTGCCTATTCTTCAACATATTCAGTCACACATTCAACACATAATAAAGCAGCTATACCACATATTAATACTTGGAATTGCTTACTTACTACGTAAATTAAAATGTCAAAGATTTATTTAAATTTACTCACGAGCGAGCAAAATTATTTGAAACAAACAATATTTTGGAACAAATTTTCACTTACAAATGAGTAGGTACAAATTCTGAATCCTATCAAGGAACTAAAGTTTTTTAGAGACAAACTGCAAACGGAAGTTATTGCGCGATGTTTCAACGCAGAAGTTTGTCGCCGAGAACTCGCTCAATGTTCATCTGCCCTCTTCGATTAAAGTTCTAGGAATAAATAAATGTATTTTGGATATCGAATCGTTGGATCGAATGAAAATACAAGGGAAAATACGGGCACATTTCAAACAATGCAATCCCTTTAGTAACGGATATCTACGAATACAAATGTGATATAAATGCTCAAAGATCCCGGACAAATAATTTTATGGGAATTAATTATGCACAATGCACTTCGTGAACACCTTTTAACTTTGTAGTAAGTATAACTATATACGCCACTGATAAATCGTATTCTCAACCCGTATGTTGATTAAGTAGAGACGTTGTTTTCTATAGTGTCATAAACCAGACTTTTTCATGTTGCATTAATTGCCATAATTTTCACACCCACCATAGAATAAAGTCCACCAAAAGTAATATGAAATTATCGCCGTTATTATTATTTAAATCTCATATTTCACCCAATGATTTTGAAGCTAAATCTGTATATCGGATCTTGCTTTATTGCTTCTTGTATTGACGTCGCCCGGGTTTCCCGTCTATTCTGCGACAAACTTGGAACTTTTTAATTAGTTTCACAAACAATAATAGACGACCGTCTTGTTACTTCGAATTATCGCTTCCGCAGAACCTTTCAATAGAATCTTATAACAACGCTCCAAGTTTCCTGTTCCTTCCGATACTCAGTTGCGGCGATGGTTGATGCAACATCGATAGTTCAGATCTTGTTCTGCTGAAATAAACGAGAATTTGGTATAATACTCGCCATTCGAATATTTCATATTATTAACTAACTAACTAACAACGTTAATTAATTTATTTAGTTTACCTCTAGATGTTATAAATTAATATACACATAGTTTTATTTGAATTTTTATTAGATTATAAAGTACTTATGTAATCATAATAATCGGCACTTTTTTAGTAAACCTGTTTAACATTGAATAACACGAAATAATCCCAACGTGTGCTTCAATGTTCATAGGAAATGTTCAAATGTGTAATAAGAGAAATTCCCGCAACATATTCATTTACGGCGGGTAAAAATTATTTGACAATCACCAGTGTTATGACCGGGAATGAATGCCCATCGGAAAGTCATCAGTTATGTGGGGCGTATCGTCGCGCCATGTGGCCGGCGCAGCCACTTTTGTACGTAATTTTTCCGCAGGCCATTTTCCGCAATTTTCCAAACAACCATACGCACCCTTTATTTAACATAGTACGAAATGCTAACGTTGGGACGACTGATACGTTCGTACATATACGAGTACAAAGCCGGTGTTGTTTTTTTTAGAACTACAGATACGTACAGTCGCAAATATTCTACATATATATCTATGATTACGTGGTTTAAAGCGAGTGGTTATAAATGGATACAAATAAAACGTAGACCGCAAAAACTAATAGCAATAAAAAATAAGCAAAAGCTCTCTGCAGCAGACTAAAATTAATGCAAATTGAACGAAATATATTGATAGCACTTGGAAAATATTCTGTGTCACAGTGAAACGTGTATACCGCCGAAACTGAAATTGAATCAAAACATCTCTGTCCACTTCTACTCATGTCCATTTGGAGGGTCCTTTCGCTAGTTACAATAGTTTCATAATATGTAATTTTGATTTTGTACTTTTAAAGTTAACATTCAAAAACAGAACACTTTTGGTGTTACTTCAATATCTGCCTGTTTTTCTGTCAATTGTACGTTTTTAAAAATCTACAAAATTTAACTTTCGCACAATCTTGCAATATAAATGTTTTGTATTTAAAATAGGTTACGAATGTATAATTCCTTAAAAATACAACTAATTTTTTATGCAAATTTTTAGTAAAAGCCGAGGCTGAATTATTTTTTTAGTTTAACGAACAGTCAGATCCGCTTATGAATCCAGACATAACCAGATTAAGTGATGCCTCGCTTTTACAAATTTTACAAAGGGCGATCAAAAGGTCCCTTTGCTAAAATCGACAATGGTCAACGTATAAATCAAATACAAAACTGAGTTAAGCCCTTTCAATTATGATGCAGTTGCGGCCGCCTCGTAATCGTCAAGCTTCTCCATATCAAAGGTAATTAGTCGCAAACCACATCAGACGGACAATATTGTTAGCGTCATTTTAATCCACTTTCATATTCTACATAGTGATTGAAAATTTGATAACGCCAATTCCTATTTGAATTATATGATTCAGAGCACTTCAAATGCATTCGAATATTATACGAAATTGCAAATCAAAATAGTTTATGGAATAATTGTTTAGTGAAAATTTATTGTTATATATTTGCTAATCACTTTTGTACCATCATCCCATTATGTTCGTCATCCATTCATTATTGTACCATTGCTGGGCACGATCCTCGACCCAGAATGGGAATATTTTTTATTGATAATATGTATCGTAGTTACAAAATAAACAGCGTTATAGAAAGTAAAGTAGTATATAATAGGCGACCTTATCTATCAATTTTCAGACAACCTTTACTTAAAAGAATGAAAAAGGGAAAAAGGAAAGCAAAGCGAGTGAGAGTCAATAGAAAAATATTTTTTATAATACGCTACAATAATACAATGTTTGTTTAATAGCACTCCATGCTGTGATTTTCTATATCACCGTGTGAACTGTGAAAATAGATATAACGAGAAGGACAATCACGATTCTAAGCAATTTATTAACTTGGTTTTTAAATTACTCAAGCGCGACGTACAGCCAAAGGCAAAGTCATTATAGGTTACCGTATGATTTTTTAAAGGACGATGAATTCGATCGAAGAGTTTGAACATATTGGCGGCCATAAATAGTTCTGCCATGCTATAATTGCGTATAAAATATCTATCTTTCATGTACAATCCACATTAAATGATTTTGTTTAAAAAAGTAAAAGAATAATATCGTAATTAAGATGAGTTTAAAATTAATAGTTTCCTCTTTGCCAATGGCTCATATCTGCAATGCAAATAATGACAATAGGGTTGAATATGTAACTAGTTATTTCATAAGCCTTATTATACACCAACAGATAATAAAATAACATTTTAATAACTTGCTTGTAAGATATAAGCCATTTAGTAAAACGAGTGAACTTATAATAGAAGTGGGAGTGCTCGGAACAAAAACGCCTATAAAAAGTTATGCTCCGCTTACTTTCATCCGGGCACCTATAGTTTAGGGAGCCGGTGCAACATATTGCCAAACAAAATTAATAAAATAGGAAAATGAAAAAGATATTACAGCGAGTATAGAAGATTAAAAAATAAAAACATAATAATGTTGCATAAAGTACGTGATAATACCGATAATTTAGAAAGAGCATCTAAGGTGTTCCTACATCAATATAACAATTGAGGTAGGAGAGATTTACTTAAAACTGATGACTAGTAATATACATGCGGTCACGATATTACGGCTAGGCTAGACTGGCGCAGTTTTTTAGCACATACGGGTATATGGCTTGAACTACAATTTATCTCTTATGTTCTGACATAACTTAATGTAAACTACATAATTGGTCAAAATAGAAATATACTAAGTGCAATATTATTAAATACTTGAATCATTTGTGTAACGAGTGACCGCAGTTTTAATCTTTTATTTATACATAGAAAAATATCCAGACTAACTTATTCATCATTGTAGACCCAAACTACGGC
Organism: Phareas burnsi; assembly: GCA_018249415.1. Lineage (NCBI taxonomy): Eukaryota > Metazoa > Arthropoda > Insecta > Lepidoptera > Hesperiidae > Phareas > Phareas burnsi. The sequence continues at coordinate 7,921 of DWKL01003738.1, forward strand.
AGAAAAATGAATTTTGAACAGTGCGTTCCTTTTATCTCTTAAGAATCTATCAAAATAAAATTTTCAGAAATTCCGCCGATATTCCGAAAATATGAGAGGTGAAAGTTTATACGGGGTCCTTTTTTTAAGACATATATAACATAGCATACTAGAAACTATAACTGACTTATTTTAGTTTTTGAAAATATCCCTTAAGGGAGTCAAATGCGAAATTAATTTGTATGAATGTTCATCAATTTTCAGATTAGAATTGTGAAGATGAGTATGTCAGCTTATGTTTGGAAATATAAGGTTAATGTATTACTTTTTTTAAATGTTATTCTAAGGGAGTAAAACAGAGGATAAAAGTTTGTTTATGAATTTGACATTTTTATTTTGTGTTTATATTTTGAATTGAAAGTTTTGTTCAGTTAAATCGATCATCCCATACAAATTTTGTACATACTTTAGGACTCGTAGATGCCGCTGTGCGTGGGATCAATAAAGAAACCACCTCCCTGATGCACGAATTAATTATAACGCCTACGCTTTATTCAGACGAACAAAGTCGCGGACATTAGTAAGCACATATTTATGAAGTACAAAAAAAGTACGAGGAGATTTGTTTTATTGCAAAGAAGTAGCAAACGAGCATACAGCCCACCCGATGATAAGTGTTGATTAAATAGAATTAAGTCATACCTAAGGTCGTCTACAATGCGTTGCTACCCCCAATGTTTACAGGAGGTTAAGGTGGAACGCGTCGCGCTCTTGCCAACACTTCAAACCAGAAAACATCAGCGTTGAACACACTGTTATAAGGTGGATATAAATATGACGATGTTGCTTTCAGTGTCGAACCAGCTACCAACTTCAACTTTTTTATAATTCCAAAAAGCTAATGAAACCCAACTACAAACCGCCACTAAAAGTTTACACGCATTGTCAGTTGCGGACGCGTGTAATCTGCGATATTGTTTTATAATTAATGTTAATAAATTAATCTCCAGTTGAGCAGACAAATTAGACGCAGGCTGCTCGACTAACGACGGACTATTTGGATTAAATGGGGGGTTGATGTTTATGATTTACGGGGCCTGTGTAATTGTGGCGCCGGCGTGTCGCGGCCTCGCCTATGCGCGATCTACACCTCTCCGTATCCACGATCTCATATTGCTTCTGGAAGCCCATCTCGAGATATTTACTGTTTATTTTCTAATGACATCTATATTTGCATGTGACAAGTATTGATTTTAATTTATTGACAGTTTTCGCAAACACAGAATGAGATTTTTTTTTGATAGTTCAGTTTTTTTATTTTAAACAATTCGTATAATCTACTGCCTCGACACAAGAGAATATTTCGATTAAAATTCAAATTTTACTCAAGCATTATTTAATTTTTATTTCATCGCAAACGCTTAATTTAATACGAATATATGCAAATTTAATAATTGTTAGCACAATAAAGAATTTTGCGTTACCACAATCATAATTATTATTCTATGAAATAAAAAAGGACTGAATTCATATATATTCCGCGAGGAAAACATGTTTCCAATAAAGTCAGCTTTACTTAATGTAATTTTTTTTTATTTGCAACAAAAATCTAAACGTATGGCAGGTTCAGAAAGTTATCACTCTTGTATATATCTATATGTACCCAAACAATTTGCTATACTTAAGAAATCTAAATCATTATGTTATGCATCGTAATATATAATATAAAAGTTTATCTGCGAAAATAATAAATATCTTATGACAAAGACTTGGAATATTCTATAGGTTTGTCGCGTGCGTCACATTCTTCGTGTACCAGCGCCTTGTGTGCAAGCCTCCTTACAAGAACGCTTCGCTTAATGAACAATTAATTTTCGCTTAGCTCTTCATTATAGAAAGGATGTTCTAAATGTTTTCCTCCCTTGCTGTGTGCACGTATAGAGAAAATAGATGACGATGGCGGAAATATAACAATGATCAAGTTCACGGCAACGCAACGCAATGTTGACTATTCATTATCACATCTCGCCATAGGGCAAACAATCCCGTGTTATGTTATTAGATTCCCTGCATAGAACCGAATCAGCTACTGCTTTATACCTATATTGTTTATAACTACACAATAAAGTAAAGTGAGTAAAGAATAAGATTTGAAAATAACATTTCGTAGTTCAATTTGATATCATATTGAAGCAAAACGTAATCAAGAAACTGAAACTCGATATTCATACGTTTTGATGATCATACATTTTTTTCAAAATTAAGATGAACTTTCTAATTACAATGAAGTAATTTGCGACTACTATAACATTAACAAGACGCCTCTATTCTAACATGGGCTTAAAAGAAAGTAGACAAAAGGTTTTTTTTTTATCCATGTAATTTTTTTTTCTATATATTAAACCTAAGATCAATTCTATTAGGAATGAGACAAACATATTTATTTAAAGTACGTACGTGCGATCACCTACAATGACAAGACAACGAAAGACAACGATATCTTGTTTGTCCTCGTAGACTAATTAAAAAGTTTGTTTCAGAACTTCCACGCTTAAGTGGCGCCTAAGCAGAGCCGGCTTTAATTTGATGAGAAACCAAACCAACATTACTCATTTGTGTTACAAATATCTATCTATTTTCACAAAAACTCGTTTCTTCGAACAGGAAAACTATGTTCATAACGGTAATAACACGGGCATATAGCAGACGTGCAACATGCCGAACATCATATGAATATTTATGGGCGGGTTGGCGCGATCCTATAGATAATAGAATATGCAGACGGAAGCGGATCCGATTAGTCTATCCCACAATTAGCGGACACTATGCAAAAGGGTTTAAAAATCGATTGATATACAAAATCGATTGATAACTTGTTATTTTCATGTCTTTAATTACATGGAAAAAACTAAAGAAACTTTTGTTTATTATTATTGTTTTATTTTCTGGTGTCTATTTTCATTTGCCTTAACTAACAACACGCCAAAAAAATCAGGAGGACTCGTACCAACCGAACTGCTGCCACCAACCAGACATCAAGTAAAAAAGATGTACTTCATTTGAGTGTTATAAATCGACTAGCAGTAAACAAGTTCGACAGGATCAACGAAAACCCGACTTTTTCACGTTGACATTACAGAATGTCTTATCAACAGATCATTAATATTACAAAATTTCGCTTATATTTAATTCTTGGTAACCTCAACTACACGGAGGTCTGTAATCGCCGATAAATATAATTAATAGACAACCCTTTAAATGGAGCGTGGGAAGGGCAAGTAAACAAAGTAAATAAATATGGGTTTGAATAAAGATTTGTG
>DWKL01003739.1:0-11219 GCA_018249415.1 Phareas burnsi
TTTGAATTTATATATTAGAACTTTTGCACGCCGAATGAGGCAGGACATTTATGTGTATTAATAATATTAAAATCTTATTTGTACTAATGTTCTTGCGAACAAATTATTTGATTTGGTGTTGTCAGAGATAAAATTGTCATTTATCAGTTACTATAAAACTTACTGTACCTACAATTATACCACATAAAAATCAAGGCCAAAAACCTTCGTAAGCAACAGAGCCGTAATAAGACACGTTAGCATAACCCTGTGTTTTGTAAACGTTTGAAGTTTATCTTTTCTTATGTACATACGTAGGTACATGCGTCAGCAGGCGTACACCGCAGTGCAACGGAAATTACACGTGCGCTCGTGCAAATGAACATGCACCGCATTGTATCCTGTCGAAACGGCCGGACCTAACTGTACCGTCTGTTATCACGTACGCCTTCGAAATTTGAATATTCTGAATCGGACATTCCAATTCGTTCGAAAGATGAACGTCGAATTAACGACAGATTGACTGTTACTAATTTTAATCTAATAGATATTAGGTAAATGACATTAAGGATAATTAATGTATTAAGCTAAAACTGATATTAGGTCCTTACGCATAGCGATATCTTCATTGTAATATAAATTAAAATGAATTTATTTTAAGCGGAATTTTAAAAATAACGTACTAACACAGACCGCAACGCTGTTATCTAAATTTCTATTAAATTATACTATACAACTTTACGTAACAACTATCATAGTTATGTATAAAAAATAGAAAATAAATAATTTCAACATTGATTTAGATATGTATGTCGTTTTATAATAAATTTGTTTTTTTTTTTATATTATGTCACGAGTACTCACGATTTGCGGTTTTTTGAATTGCCTATATTTCGTGAGTACTCGTTACATAATATAAAATATGTATAATTTCCGCGATAATATTAGCTTAAAATCATAAATTTGTTATCACATAGGACATACGGACATCTGCCGACTACGTTGATCGATGGGCCAAAAATGGTAACCAGGTCGATTGAAAATCTGATACATTGGAAGTGGAGCACGTAATTTAGAGTAAGGCTGTGTTTAACATAAAACGTTGATTGATATAAATCAATTGATAGTTATGTTAGGATACGTGATAAACAATCAACATGAACAAAAACACAAACATCTTTGTTCGTAACATCGATCAACATACTTTTCGCTGTACCGATAAGATTTGTAAGGAAAGATATAACATACGGAAATATTTTATTTTGCGTATATAAGTGTATCCACGACTGTTGTGTCTATGAATATATGATAATAATAAGGAAAATCTGAATAAGAACTGGATCACAGTTACAGCATATACCAATTGTATTGGCCGGCTGGCTGCAACCCTTTTTTACGTCCCATTGGGGACAGGCCTCTTCCCACAAGTAGGGAAGGCCTGGGGCATATTCCAATGCGTCTCCCATAACCGGGGAACACCTGGAGCATACTCCAAGATTCTGCTGCAATGCGTTCGGTGGCGACCAAGATACCAATTCTATTATGTACCTACATGTGTCTGTTCGTTGCGTCTTGTGTAAAAATAACAGCATACCTGCAACAATATAAAGTAAAAATTAACATCGTCGCTTCATTTTTCTCGTAGAAAAGTTTCAGAATTATAAAAGAAAAATCATTACAATAAAATACACATTTGTATGAGAAAATTTTATGACGCTCATAACTATAAGTAAAGTACGTGTCCACGCCAAGTCGTATTTCTTGTTCACGGTGATAAAGAGAGCACAATTTGGCAAAGTTTGAACACAATGAGTTTGGCGCAGCCAAGTGGAAGTTACACGAACCTTGGTCGTACGCCCACTGTGGACGAAAACGACATTTTATTAATTTATCTGGAAGTGAAAATAGCTTTTGCATGTGAAAAATTAATCCTTTTTATAACGAACGCTAATTTTGTTAGGCATCAGGGGTTAAAATGAAATTTTATTAATTCATCTGGAAGTGACAATCCCTTTTTCAATTGAAAAAATAATCTTTTTATATCGAAGGTTTGTCACGCGTCGTGATATAATATGAAATTTTATTGATTTATCTGGAAGCAAAAAGACACTAAACGACAGCTGGCCTGCACGCTCATTTGCTATTCTTCTAACATAAAAAGTGAGAGAGCAACGGATGGTTTACGATGACGTTTCATAAATAGTTACAGTGAAACAAGGATATAGTAATTACTTACAAAGCAAATACCAGTTACTACGTGATGTAACTTAGTAAGTGGATTTAAACGTGACTTATGACTTAAGCAATATATTTCGACGTGTTTACTTATTAGGCTTTACTAACGACTGAGCTTGTGTATTATTTATACACAAGTTTATTATTAGCTAGAAATAGATATTCCGCTATTTTATTTTTTTTACCGCTATTTCGCTATTTTTATTTTTTTTACGCTATGTCGCTGTTTTTTTCTCCACTAACAGTCCCACACTAGGATTTCGTGTCGTGGGTGTCATAGACACATGCAGTAAACAGTAAACAAAATTCATAAAGATAAAACGCATAGTGATGTCCAAACAAACGCTTTCCACACTTATAGCCCTACACTAGGATTCCTTGTTGTGGGTCCCATAGACACACACAAGACGAGTGCGCAAACACCCAGACCAAGAACAGAAATCTAAACTCACAATTTAGATGTCTGTTTGGCCGGGAATCGAACGGAATCCTCTGCGTGTCATATCGTTACCGCTACGCCACGCGAGTCGCCAAATTATCGTCTCTATCCATTCCTATATCTCGCTTATTCATATCGTTACGCGCTTATCAATGAGCACATTTGTATATCAGTGTGTATAGGGTGTAAAACTAACGTCAAGACATATTTTCCGACAGATCAAAGCTGTCACACAATATTAGCGACATTTCATTCAACGCTGGATTTTAATACCATCCAAATATTATCTTTTGATCGTAGTGCGCATAACACATAAAATTTATGTATAGAGTATACGATTTTTTTTATGAGATTAGTAGCAAACGAGCGTGTAGAGCAGCTGGTGTTAAGAGGTTACTGCAGCCCCTGGACACCCACATTTAACCTCAAGCAAGAAGTCGTATCTAAGGTTGTACAGAGATGTGTTACTGCTCCTGAGGATTACGATGGATGCTTTGTTGTACGTCTACCGGACAATCGCATCTCTCTAACCGAAACATAAGAATTACATTACGGTGTATTATGAGGCAGGCAGTGGTACCTCCCCAGACCAAATAGGTCTACTACCTGTTAAAACCTCTATTATTTATAGATACTACTAAATATGAATAAGGCACAATTACAAAATCGGGCTTAGAATTTGAGTGTCATATCCAGGGTTGGATTTTCATTTTAGAAATATTCCAGTTGTTCGCTTGGCCGATTATAATTTAAAAATGATTTTCTAATTGCTAGATCCGAAGTGATTTACGTACCGATTTAAATTAAAAACGCGTAGAATCGAATAACCACTTATGATGGTAATATTGCATGAAATGTGGTATTGTTGACAATAAATATAGGAGTACAACGAAATTCAGATAACTTTACATGGATTATGATAAAAAAAAACTAGACAAAATTAACTTTACAATAATGAAAAATATTAATTTATTCATTGTACTAAATGATTTGTTACACAATCAGACTAGGAGATAAGCTCATAACGTTATATCGGCTGGATGCACAGTTACTAAATTTTGTAGCAATTTTTTATGTTGTCAGACTACCGTTCGTCTCGTATCAAACAACAAAGCTTCCTCGATCTCCGCCAAGTGTAACAACAATAGCGACCTCAAAGGCCGTGCTCAGGAGTGTATACAGAGCCATAAATGCTCGCAGAATGCGCGTTCCGAACGAGCACAATAAATCAATCTGGATATGAACGATGAAGTAGTGATTCGCTCGTGGCCCCTATCATCACGTGTGTTAAGGGTGACTAGGTGTCCCGTTATTTACAGCTTGTCCTGTTTTGCATCGATTAATTCGACCATGTCTCTCATTTTTTTTTTGTTCGATGAGTAGCAAACGAGCGTGCAGGCCACCTTATGTTAAGTGGTCGCTGCAGCTCATGGGCACCTACATTTAACCCCAAGCGAAACTGAAGATTTTTCTTAAGTTGTACATAGATGCGGCACTACTCCTGAGAACTAACATGGTCGCCTAACTTATTGAAGCCAACACAGGACAGTATAATGAATGATTTATAACATTCAATAGATGTATATTTTAATTTCTCAAACCGTAAACATTTAAATCGTGTCCAACAGAATGGCGGGCGAGCGTGTATAAGTTACTGCGATTCCCACATTTACATAGAGTGGGAGGCTGAAAAATTAAGGGGTCCTTAAATAATGATGACTTACCTTATTTTCTTTATTTCGTTGATTTAGGCAGTTTAGTAAACAAGGTAGATATATTATTTTTTTGTAAATGGTCTGTCTTTTATTTTAACCTTGAATCATATAACATTGTATTTTGAATATTAATTCCCCTAAAATGTAACTGACCTGGTCACCCTACGAGAGTATGTGCCCACTACATAAGCTCAGCACCGAGCCCGCATGTCAACAAGCGGAGACTGATTTATAGCGAATTGGATAAGTGGAGGTGAGGCAGTGATAGTCCTGTGGTAGGATACCGGCTTCTCCCACTGGGGATCCAGAGTTCGAATCTGGCGCGCGGATCTTTGATTTTTCAAACTTGTGTGAATATTAGAAATTAATTACATTGTCACTTACTTTAACGGTGAAAGAAACATAGTGAGGAAATATACTTGAGAGTGCTTCGTACAGTTCTCAAAGGTATGTGATGTCTACCAATCCGGGCTTGTTTGGCATGGTGAACTATGACTCAATCTTTTTAATTCTAGAGGGAAATCCATGCTCAGCAGTAGAAGAGTAATGGGTCGACGAGAATGGACAAGCGAAGATCATAGATGTAATAGACCAATCCGAAGTTGCGTTTAATAGGAAGGAAAACTGATCCATAGCGCGAAATCAAAGACTAACTGCTCCAATATAATTTTTCAATCCTATTTGGTATTGATTTCAATGGTCCAAGTGTGACCATGTCCATTTCAAGTGTCCACTTAACATGGACGGCATGTATAATCGTTTGCTATTTCAATGTTATAAAAATTCTGTGAAATAAATTAAAGAGTATAATAATTTAAAGACGTGTAGTCTGTCTATAATTTGTTACGTCACATTTTTTTAACAAATCAGTAGAATATCTGACCACCCTCACATGCGGAGATGTGCGTGGCTAGATGTACGAATCGTCATCAGTCCGTTACATCCACTTTAATAAATAACTTGCGTTGACAACTGTTCGCAAAGTGGACTTTGAATGGAACGTGGAAAGTAATTGTAGTTACAGAACGGTACTGTTAGCGTAAATCGATGTCATATTGGCCCCTTCCGGTGCACGAACGTTTAGTTGCGAGTATGTATGTACGTTGGTTGTAATAAAACAGGTAATTTGAGTGGCTATAGCAGCTCACATGGGAGGTGTTTCGATTGATATTAAACAAAAAGTATCTTTGTACACCCATAGCCCTCACTGAAGTTCCTATTTTTTTTTCCATGTTTGAAGAGTAGCAATCGAACGTGCAGGCCACTTGATGTTAAGTGGTCACTGCAGGCCATGGACACCCACATCTAACCTTAAAGGACTGAAGTCCTATCTGAAGTCAAATCTTGATGCATCATTACGCCTGAGAATTGAGATTATTTAACATCAGGTAGACTAGATGACTACTAAACGGTTCCAAATCATTAAAAGAAAATAAAAGTGTAATTTGAAAAAGACGGTAAATAAAATATACATTTAGTTTCACTCTATAATCTTAACGACCCGCGTTGGACAACATTTGTTATACCAGTCTGACAAGAGGAGGGTTCCAAATTCGATTTCTAGCTAAACAGACGTCTAAATGATGAAATTCATATTGATTTCTGTTCTGGGCCTGTGTTTTTGTATATTTGCCTTTGTATGTGTCTATAACACTCACCACAGGGTATCCTACTATGAAGCTATGAGTGTAGATAGCTTTTATTTATTTATTTATTGAATCTATAGCGTTAATTAAACTAAAATTAGTCAGACACCCAAACCGTACATAGATTCATCACTAAGAAAAACCCATGTTATTGTATCAGTGAAACAGGTTACAGGAACAAAATAACCAACGAGTATTAATTCCGTCCCCGTGCACTCCATTCTAGTCCTTAGTTCGAAGAATTTATCAAACGAATTTCCTTGCATGCCGGTTTGATTGATAGATAATGTGCTCGATCCATGTAGACAGCCTTCCGGCAGTGGTCGGGTCAAGACTCGAGAGATGGCTATCATTTAGACATCGACCGTGAACGACAATCGACGACCCGACCGTAATACGAGGATTAATAATTTAATTTCGATTGAAGAATACACAAAAAATATATATTCAATATTAATAATGAGGCGAACGATCCGCTGTGTGAAAATAGTTGTCGAGAAAGTTTTCTATCAACGTGGACTTCCTGATGGCTGAACGGTGTCTTATTCATCTGATTAGTTTTCGAGCTAGTTTCGAACGTAATCGAACTTACGTTAATTATGCTTAATGCTTAAAATAATCATATGACTTAAATGAAAAATGAGGAAACAAATATATAGCGAGCCGACCATCATAGTCCTCAGGAGTAGAGACGCATCCATATACAATCTCAAACGGAACTTCGGTTTCGTTTGAGGTTGGATGTGGGTGTCCATGGGCTGCGTTGACCACTTAACAAGGTGGTCTGCGTGCTCGTTTGCTACTTTACAAACACAAAATAAAAAAATAAAAATTTGCGAAACTCCGCTACTAAGATGTACGATGATAAGTTAACATTTTGAAAATGTACAACGCTCTACCACACACATGGCAGATTCGTGCAATGATGAAATGCTTTATTGATACATAAGCAATAATAAATATAATGTTAAGCAGAAAGCATAAGCAATAATAATAAGCAGCAAAAAATAGCAAATAACACATTTATAACCCCATAGTAGAATTCCCTGTGCCTGTAGGTGACATTAACTCATACAAAGATTTAGAACACAAACAACTAGACCCAGAATACGAATCTAAATTCATCATTTAGATGTTTGCTTGGACGAGAATCAAATCATTATCATCATCTATGTTCATCTGGAATAATATGCCTTTTAAATGCTAAAATATTTTTTCAAATAGATGCAATGATTCCGGAGATTAGCGTGTACATATATACAAACTCACAAAATCCGCACTCTTTCTGTATAATATTATTATATATTTACCGCCTTAGCAGTTGCACCGTAATCGTACCACGCTCACCGTCACCGGCGTCACGAACGATGCGACCGTGACAGTCGCGCGATTAGCTCGGTCACGGGCGCGCCGGGTGTCGTGTTCGTGGGAAGGTACCACTGGCCAGTAACTTTAACAGTTGCCATATAGTGAAATCAAAAGTGTACGACCTTTGGTGGAACACCTCGAACTCCGACTCTTCAGCAACACCGCTTCCTGCCTTATAAGAGCAGTTAAACGTTGCTGTGTTCAAGATTGAAATATGCATCCTTATAATCCGCCGTGAAGCTGTTTTTGCGTTTCGGTTGGAGAGATGCGCTTATCGAGCACACTTACAGTGAGGCGACTGTCATATGCTCGTATTTATAAACTAGTAAAAGTGAGTACTTAAGTAAAGATTACTACTTAAGTAACCATTTTTATTGTATAGTTCAATAATGTGCTTGAAATTAGCGCTGTCAAAAATTAGAATATCCACCCAAACAATAGATCAAATCAAATCATGGACAACTATAAAGTGACAGTGATGACTATATCCATTAGTCCTTAGAGCAGTGAGGCATCTGCGTACAACATCAGATAAGTCTTCAGTCCTATTTGAAGTTAGATGTAGGTGTCCAGTGATCACTCAACATCAGGTGTCCTGTACCCTCGGTTGCTAATCTTCTCACATTAAAAAAATGAACTGTGGTGGAACTCGTGCTTCGTCTATCCACCGCCACCACCGCTACATCTATTTCGGCCTTTTGAAAACAGTGTCCAACGCTTCTGCGTTTAGGTTTGAAGTATGTATTAAAGGAGAGGCATACGAGGACTTCCACCTCAATTCTCCAAGGTAACAACGAATCTGTGACTGATCTTAATTAGCATTTCAATCATGTTTAGGGTTGATGATATACACACATGGGCGACGATGACCACTTACTACCAAGTGAGCTGCATGAACGTCTGCTACTTCTACGCTATTAAAAATATGATTTCCGTCCTGGAAAAATCTAGTAAGATTTGCTTATGAACCGTATTGTAACGGCGGGGCAAGACAAAGCAGAATTTGTTACTCGTCATAAATAGGAAAAAAAAACACTTTCTATACTCATAGCACCACATTAGAATTCCTTGTGTCGTCGGTGCATTGGACCCATACAAAGACGAGTACAACAACACCCAGACCCAAAACTGAAATCTAAATTCATCATTTAGATGCCTGCTACCATACAAGTAACCATATGTCGCAAATACTTGTAATACAATATTTTCAGCAATGGATATACTTGACGAATCCATACAAATGAGAGTACACATTCAGTAAGGAAACCGTAATAAAACCGATCTCAAGTTCAAAGAAAGCGCGGAGCCGCGATGAACCAAAAGGAAATACGGATTTCCTGGGACAAAACACGTCTGTGCCGCCTTTTTTCCGCTCAACGAGCAAACGCATAAAGGTAAGTACCGAACGAGATATCTTGTGTTACTCCCGTCTTCACATCCCAAATGAATTTCAGCCTTAACCCATGTAGAATACGGTTAAAATTCGCTATGACACGCAAGAATGTGTAACAGACATTTTTAAAGACGAAAACATTTTCCGGTGTTACTTTATTACAACTCTATTGACGTTGAAATTATTTCCATGAAAATTGTGATTGTTAGACGATTGGCGATGTTCTCAGTTATAATGCAAATAGTCGAGTGGACGTAATCTAATCGCGATAGTGAAGTAATTAAGAAACTTTCCTCCGAGAGATAATGTTTTAACTTGTACCTACTCCACCAACAAGAGGTTGTTGCGTTGTAAACACACCGTGAAAGTTGGCTGCTATGTTGTGTTAAATGCGATTATCTCGTTGTTCGTCTCAAACATAGACGCACTAACAAAATTGAGTCCTAATTGTCTGCTAATAATTTTTCATACAGATAACATGATACCGTATGTACGGTGAGGACTTTGTACTCCGATCGCACTGCTCAGACTGCACTGCTTAAATGTATATCTATTGAGTCATATTATATATGTGTATAAAAGTGTTATATATGTACATGTATATTAGAACTCTATTTGGTAACTGTCTATCTCAATTTACTACTTTATGTTTTAATAATTTTATAATTAGCTTTAAGATTGAAAGCATCGAGTGAATGTCTAATGCATATTTCTTGCTATTTATATAACTAGAGAGGTGGTAGAACCATAGTTCGTCCGAGGAGATACCACCGCCACCCACATAATCTGCCGTGAAGCAATTCTCGTGTTTCGGTTGGATAGGTGCGGTTGCCGGGTAGGCTTACAAGGGAAGCGATAATATTAGTCCTTAGGAGTAGTGACGTATGTACGACAACCTCAGATGGGACTTTAGTCCTGTTTAAGGTTGGATGTGCGTGTCCATGGACCGCAGTGACCAATTAACATCTGGTAGCGTTCACGTTAATTTCCTATTTCTCTCCAAAAAAAAAAACTAAAATTCAATTAATTGGGGTCACGAAGATCGCCACGAACAAATGGCGGCAATTATTTTCTACATTTATCCGCTAACTTTTATATAGTTGTATAAGCAAAACCTTCAGTACAGCGTTTAAATGAAGATGGTGGGTCAACCTGATGGTGGTGGTTTACCCGATGGTAAACCATTGATTCCTTCCGCAATATTGCTGTACTCTATAAACCTGCATTGGGCCAATGCAGTGAACTACGGGCTCGAACCTTTCGTATTCAGACAGCGCCCAGCGGTTGGGTTGAAGTGGACGATGATTGCTCTTGTAAACTCATTCGTGTAACATTGAATGTTTTACCAGACGAAGCGTTTCAAATTAGCTTTCAGGTATCTGCGGCTGAGTACTGGAGTCTTAATTGAGAGAGCAAATATAGAGACAAGTGTTTACCTAATTATAATCATAATTCTTCATCATATAGTAGCGTATTTACAAACAAAGAGCCCTTATTAACGTTGTAAGTAATTACATTTTCTTTTACTTCCAAATACATAATCATTTATTTATTCTTTATTTCCCAACTTAAAAATAGACGTACAAAACGCGGATTTAAAGCAAGCTAGTATTATCTCCCAGTCAACTTTGAGGATGTACAGAAAATAACGAAGGCTGTACAAAAGAATAGGGCTCTCAATTATGGGAAAAAGAGAAAAAAAATGACAACGAAAAGATGAAATAAAAAAAAAGATAAAGCCAAAAAAAAGTACATATACACATGGTATATATAATAAGTTACATATCATCATCATCATCATCAACGACCCATTAATGTCCCTCTGCTGGGCACAGGGTCTCCTCTCAGAATGAGAGGGGTTAGGTTAGGTCCACCACGCAGGCCAAGTGCCTTCGAGAACTTCACAAAGAACTCTCTTAGTTGCATATACGTAACTTATTATTATATATCAATATATTTATGCGCACAAGCAAACCCGCCAACAACTTTGTGGTTGTATATGAGTAAATCGAAGGTTTCCGATCGAATCTGTGATAACGCAGCGCGTTAATCATTATAATTATTAAATTGCCCTTCGAATATCGTGTATGGGTAACAAATATGGTTTATTTGACACGTTTGTGTAACGATGGAATGCTGCTTTTAATTTAATATTTCTTTTTTATTGACGCTTAATAACTCGACTGGTTGTAACTACAACGTTGACTATACGATACGCTGTATGTATTTATATTACCCATTTATACCTTATAGGGTACCCATTTATATTATTTATATATATTAATATAGGGTGGGTAATATAGGGTAGTGAGCAGTGATAGACTAGTGGTTAAGATTCCGGCATCTCAAGCTGAGTGGCCGGGGTTTGAAACCCGCACGCACCTCTAATTTTTCGAAGTTATGTGCGTATTAGAGATTAATTATCACTTGCTTTAACGGTGAAG
>DWKL01003740.1:0-11216 GCA_018249415.1 Phareas burnsi
CTATGGCCTAACCCTTCTCATTCTGAGAGGAGACCTGTGCCCAGCAGTGGGACATCAATGGGTCGTTGATGATGATGCTCTAAATATTGTTTGTCGTGTATACGCTTCCTGATTTATAGGTTTCAAATTATCGCCAGTACTAACTCATCTGCTTTTAAAGAGCCGTTTTATATGACAAATATTTTTGAAAAATTAACTTACGTAAGCCGCTTTATATAACAAATACTTTTGAAAAATTCACAGTATTAGGTATTCAACGGCCGAAGTGAATCAATATTTATATCGGATAGTCGCGAAACAAATTGATTCTTGCAACGATAAAAGATTCTTTTGAAGCACAGCTAAGCAGCTATCGCTTCATATCGCACACTACCCACGTCGCGTAACACCGTTCAATAAAAACAAGCACTGAAACAAAAACAAAACCGTCGCGGAATTATGTAGCTGGCAGCGCGCGTTCAAAGGACTCCTTGTACGTACGTGCTCTCCTATAATCATAAACATGGAAAACGCACAAAAGCCTCTCGGCGTCGCGTCGCCTCGCTGTCAGATAAAGTTGTTGCGTTTCTTTTGCGAGACGTGCCCGTAGTGTCGCCAGGACGACGTGGCAGATATCGGGACGGCGGTTAAAGAATTGGGACTTTGGTTTTTTATCGAGACCCCGAAAAAAAATAAACACTTTCTTTACGCGTCGCTTAAGATTTTTTACCAAACGTGCTTTTCTTCGTGTCCTATATATATGTAAGTGATTTTGTGTATACTTTTGCTTTGTTGCCTAAGTATGCAACTTAGTAGTGCACGCGCGGATATCGTTGACCGTTCCGCAAAAGTCGGAACGGGTCAATGGACCCCTGAAAATCGGGACGTCCCCGAAAATCGGGATGTTTGGCGACTCTATGCCCGAGCGACGCCCGGCGGGCGTGCGAGCGAGACGGTCGCTCACGCCGATCGTTAGCCCTGATCTTCAGCGCGCCACAAACACACAGCCCGACCGAGAGCGAAATTGCAACGAGAATGCACCTAGCTGTGTTATTGGCGCGGCCGCTCCGCTCCAAAACGGCCTCCTTCCGCCACGTGCGGCGCTCGAATATCAACCCAAACTCGCGGACGCTGAGTCTAGTTTCCATCGCGCGCTAGTCGAAACCGGTTATTTTCTCCGAGCAAGCAATTGTGAACGTTGTCGTTGCGACATAAGTTCCGTTCGCGCGATGCAACGCAGGAACGCGCCGGGCCTGTATATTTAGCTCGCGATGCAAGCGGCGGCCGTAGTGGGTGTATTAGGTCGCTCGCACGCACTGCTGAACTAGTCGGAGGGCTTCCTATTATCGATTTATGTGATACAGATGTAGCGTTGCACGTTTTTACACGGTTTTCGCAGGACTTTTTCTTCGTTTTCCACAACGGCCGCTCGCCTCGATTTCTCCTTCGCACGAAGCTTAATTCGAGTGAAACTTGTTGTTGGAAAAATGATGCTTTCACTTGTAACATCCATTCCGATCATACTCCAGTGTTTCCGTCTCATTAAGTGGAACAGAATGTCTGAGCAATTATATCTGATTTAATAGCGAATACTGTAACTGCTCGATTCTTTTGGAGATAACAAAATAACAAACCTACAAATATACATATGTATTCGAATCGTTCGTATTTCGAATTTACTCAATATTTGGTTTGATCTGTACAATCCTCTGTACTTACTACACAATATGGTATTTGTTGAGCTGTAGACTACTCGGGAGCTTGAAGGGTAGGGGTACGGGGGCTGGGGGGACAGTTTGCGGTTACGCCCACACGCGTAACACCTCCGCCGAAGTCGGCGGTCACTTCAGCCACACTGCCGTACTGAGGTACCAAGTATCGTAACCGTGAAAACGTGACGAGAAACTTTGCTAAACTTAATTATTAAGCAAATCTAAGACATTGCGATATTTTGGGACTTAAACGCCTACATTACTTATTAAGGCATGTCCAAACTAATAAATTAAATTAAAGTGTCGGTAATTTTACTATAATATCTGTGTTTGTTTGTTTGGCTGTGTGGACAAACTTTCGAAACTACTGGCGAGGTTTGGATGTCACTACCACTCAAAGGTTCACGGGGAATAACATAAGCTATTTCTAACACGAAATAATTTTAGGATTTTTCGTAAAATCCTGAAAATCGTGCGCAGAGTGCAAGAGGGTCGGACCGTGTGGACATTATCGTGGCCACTAAAAAATATCTAGAAAATATCGTGAAGTAAGTTGCGACGATTAATCTGTTCGAATGGTGCTAAAATTTGTCAGTTACTCTGATCTATCTTGTACGTGTCCATAAATTTTCCTCCGGAAACAATAAAAAATGAAGCTTACGACGTCGACGGAAAGGATACACACGTACGAAGTTATTCCCATACCACGATGCATGTTGTGACATTGTATTAATTCTTCTGTCACAAGGACTAATAAATTTACGTCTCCATTTCCTTTCTATGTTGTTTATTTTAATAATACGGAGACGTTGGAAAGTATTGGATACGCTTTATGGCACCAATCCGTTTTATGTCCCATTGCTGGGCATGAATCTCCCCAAGACTGAGGCGGGCTTGGAGCATATTCCACCACGCTGCTCCAATGCGAATTGTTGAAGATACCGGTTAGTGGCCAACCCAGGTCGGGATGTTTTTAAACCGCACAAGGCCTCCGACAAGGTTTAACGACCGCTATCTAATGATAACACTCTGGACCAACGGTTTTAAGTGCCCTCCGAGGCGTGGAAGCGCGCATGAAATTTAACCTAGCGGTCACTCGTCGAACTTTGGACCGCGCCCGACGTTACTTAACTTCGTTGATCTGTTACGATCTACAAAAGCCGCGGGGTTAGGCGCGCTTCATATGCTATATAATAGAGACGAAATAGCAAAAAATAGAAGACAAACGAGTAATTTACGTGAATAAAATTACATACTCTTCTACGGTGATACTAAATACTTTTCTTAGTATTTTTCGTTGAATCAAATAATTATAATACAATGAGATTATATTTATTGTACAATTACATATTTTAATTTACAATAACCACATAATATATCGACACGCGTGGCGCAATGGTTACCATACCAGCCTAATAAACAGAGGTTTCAGGGTTCGATTCTTGTCCAAATATTCAAATGATAAATTTAGATAGCTCTTCTGTACTTGGGTGTTTGTTTACACGTCTTTGTATGTGTCCATGGCAACCACAACAGGGAATCCCAGTGTGCACTACACTGTAACGCAGTTACGTACGACCTTAGGTGGACTTCTGTGCTGTTTGAGGTTACATATGGATATCTATGGGCTGCAGTGACCACTTAACATCAAGCGGTCTGTACGCCCGATTGATGGTCTTCTCGCATAAAAAAATCAGTAACGATCCGTAATATTTTATAAAGGAAATACTGTATATCTCCACTACAACTTCATATAGCAACATTCTCTGGTACATTAGAACTATAATCATTATCCAGCGTGCGTTCAATGCAGTAATTACTCGGAATGCAGTCTTATTTATGTCTCAATGCGCGCGTATTTGAACAGTCCCAAGTTGAAACGTGGCTCGTTCAACAAACGGCAAGTACGAAATGCATCGCTAAATATAGGCCGTCGGGAGCGTGTTGTGCGTGGTCAGGACTCCCCTCCACTCCCCCACCCTGCACACTATGAAGCAGGGGTGTACAGACGCTAGTTTTATGTCTAGTTTAAGGGATTAGTACTTTACATTTGTTGATGTGTCTACAACAGATGCGAAGTCGTAGCGAAGTGTATTATATATATCGAGTTTAATGCTAATGAGTGCGCGTTTGAACGTTTGCAAGCTTTGCATGATTAGGACTTATGGCGAGGTTCGGTTTTGCTAAATACCTAAGTACGATTCCGATCTAGCTGGGTATAATGTTTGTAATTGAGTTTTCTAAAATTTTTAATTGTAATTAAATTAAAAATGAAACTGTTGCCACTTTTTGCAGGATTGTTGACGCTCAGTCAATGAACTCTTGGGCTTAAAAATAATAATTAGGGTGTGTATATTCATTATAGATATATACACGGTTTTAAAAAAATATTTATAATAATAAAACTATTATTGCAAGTTCATCCTTTATTGCATATGCTGTTCTTCTGCATCTGGAAATCCTGACTCCACCACTTTCTTTACAGTATAGCGGTTTCTCTTACAGACTTCTTTTAGACTTTTCTGCACTCTCTTCTGCACAGTACAAAATAGGAGCATTCAGGCTAGTTTATATCTAGCTTAAGGGATTGGGTTTTTTTAAGATAATAAAAGTGGTATACGAACTTGGAGTCCACCTAATGTTAAGTGCTCTTAGCGGCCCATGGACACCCACATTTAACCTCAAACAAGACTGACGCCCTATCTTAGATTGTACTTAAATGCGCCACGATAGAGGACTAAGATGGTCGCCAGTTTCGCTGTTACCACGATCCATGCTACTGGGTCGAAATATAGGCAATAAAAAACCGTATATCATGAGTACCCGTTAATTAAAATCGTTACTACTTTGTTTCGAGCGGGAAAGTATTAAAATTCAATTTAAGTATTTGTAACGGTCTGTCTCGGCCGACAGACAGAATCCAAGGTTATGAGCGTGCAGCATAAAAACAAAGTTCCTCCCATAACGATTCACAATAGAAAGAATACATACTACTTCGTTTCGTTCGAAGCGCCATTGAGAAACATAATGCATCACTTCGTATATAGGCCATCAAGGAAGCACTTATGTTGTGCATGGTCAGGGCACCGATCCAGTCTCCCTAGTTTCAAAAATAGGGCTGTGTCGACACTACATTTTGAGCATTCAATCCTGTTAGTGACGACAGAATCGATATGCACCGACTTTAGAGAACATGCTTAGCAGTTTTCGAATCATGACACCATACCTACTTACTTTAACTTTAGTTTCTAAAATAGGGCTGTGTCGACACTACATTTTGAGCATTCAATCCTGTTAGTGACGACAGAATCGGTATGCACTGACTTTAGAGACATACTTAACAGTTTTCGAATCATAACACCATACCCACTTACTTTAACTTTACACTACTTTCTACTTTTACACTACTTTTTGAGCTTTTAATTCTCTTAGTGCCAACAGAATCGGTATGTACTAACTTTAGAGAATATGCCTAGCAGTTTTCGAATCATGACACCATACCCACTTACTTTAACTTTACACTACTTTCTACTTTTACACTACTTTTTGAGCTTTTAATTCTCTTAGTGCCAACAGAATCGGTATGCACTGACTTTAGAGAATATGCCTAGCAGTTTTCGAATCATGACACCATACCTACATACTTTACCTTTAGTTTCAAAAATAGGGCTGTGTCAACACTACCTTTTGAGCATTCAATCCTGTTAGTGAGAACAGAATCGTTATGCACTGACATTACACGATGCTTAAATAAATAAAAAGATAATAATTTGTGTACTTCATTTTTAAAGTAAAATATTCATCATCATCATCAAACCATAATATCCACTGCTGGCCACGGGTCTCTTGTCAGAAAGTGGACGGTTACACTACAGCCACCACGCTGGCCAAGCGCGGATTGGTATACTTCACACCTTCGAAAACTTTTACAAAGATCCTTCAAATGTAAAGGTTTCATCACGAGGTTTTCTTTCATCGTTTAAGGAAGTAATCATTTATTTCTAATATGCACACAACTATGAAAAACCAAAAGAGCATGCGGGATTCGTACCCGGTCACACAGCGTGAGACCCGGTCACCCAGATCTTAACCACTAGCCTATCACTACTTTTAATAAACTTAAAGGTTAATTCAATTCCCAGTTTTATGAACGAGTACAGTTTACACATTTATAATTGTTTTTTATGGATCTTTACAATTTTTACAATGCCAAAATTCATAAAAATCTCCCAAAAAAGTAATCCCAGAATTGAAATGTCCGTACTCTTTTTTTCTCCTGATCCAAAGTTACGGCAATGCTTGCGTCAAGTTTATTCACAGCCATTGTTGTATTTATATTATTAAATAGCTTATTCCCTAGTCCTGTAAATATATTGAATGACTTATAGGAAGGCACACACACACACACACACACACACACACACACACACACACACACACACACACACACACACACACACACACACATATATATATATATATATATATCATCCTCATAAACTCTTTAGTGTTCCATAACTAGATAGGAGTCTCTCTCAGAATCGAAAGATTTAATGTACAATAGTGTGTATCTAATATATGTACTATATAGTATATATACAACTCTGGCCTATCTGAGGGCGCACGTAGATGCAATACTACTCCCGAGAATTAAGATGGTCGCCTCGCTGTAAATATACCCGGCTACCACACCCTACAACCGAAACACAAGAATTGCTTCACGGCGAATTATGAGGGCGGCTGTGGTACCACCCCGCACAATCTTTCATTCTACCACCTATTAAATACTTCTAATTAAGAGAGACTTTGTTTCTGTCCAGTGGCATATATTTCCCAGAATCAACTTTATTATAGCAGAGCGGACTATGTGAATTGTTTTATAGTTCAATATGCAGCCATAAAACGCATCGCTAAATATAGACCAGAAGCGCTGGATGTTGTACGTGGTCAGGTTTCCCCCCATTCCCCCGTTCACTCTCCCTGTTATATGCTATTTCCAAATCGTATTATCGCAAACTGGGTTGCTACGTTGCGGGCTGGGAAATAAAGTTATTGGAAATTACGTTGCAAATGTTTCCCTCGGTTTAATACGGTTTAAACTGTAAATTATATAAATTTATAGCGAACGAAAATAGGTGGTAAACCAGTGGTAAGTCCGCCGTGAAGCAACTATTTGCGGTTGTCAAGTACTTATAAACGAGGTGACCACCTTAATCCTCAAGATAGTAACGCATCTACGTACGATATCAGACAGAACTTTTGTCCTATATGATTAAATGTAGACGGCCAAGAGTCGCAGTACACACTTAACGTAACAACTTACCATATAGCTCGCTATACGAACTATTAGTAACATAAATTAAATGTCGGGCTCCATTATCTATTGAGACGAATTAAAGTTTTAAATTATTGCTAATTAATTCGGAGGTTTGACCATTAATTTACAGTAGAAGTTGATATCAATCTTAATATAGATTAAAATATTCGAAAAAATATTTAAAAAATAACGGTGACGTCATCGCTAATAATAATAATCACACAGAGTCTTAGATTATTATTATTAAAACACCGCCTTTTGTGTACGTTTGTTTTTGTTTTTGTTGTAAATTCTTAATGTTTGGAGTACAATGAAGAGTTATTAAGAGAAGTTATTTTGAATAAGTAAGCATATAAGACATGCTTACTTAATCAAAATAACTTCTCTTCCTTTCTTCCCGTAGACATAGAAGGGAACTAAGATATTATTTACAGAAGATGGACAGCAGCTTCTTCCCGCAAAGCTACTCATCTACTACAGACGCCAAACGTATAGTCAAGCTTGATGACAAAGGCAAAACGGCCCCTTTCTAGGGGAGGCCTGTCTAGGAGGGGAAGTCTGAGTATAGTAGACTTTTAAAGGTTTATGGATAGAATCGAACATACTAACCCAATTATTAGCTTGATATCAAAACATAATGACCCGTTTTTTTAAGTCTTGTATGAGTTAATAAATCTTGAAAATTAAATAGTTAATCAGATTTTGACGGTTTTTTTTTTCAAATTTGAATAGGGTACTTTTTACTCCAAAAAATAAATAGAATTATTTTGTAAGCAATGAATAACCGTACTAGCTGATCAAACTTTGACGGAACGATCACACAAAGTTAGAAATTAAAAACAAAAAGGGTACATTATATTCAAAAATAAACAGAATTACTTTACCGATAAAAGTATAATTAATGTTTATCGAAATCATAATAAAAAAAAAATCATAAATCTAAAAGTAGTGCTAAAATTAAGAGCCAAATCGAAGACTAAAGAAACCACCATAATAGACCACATAAATAGCTCGTGTTACCCAGTTTACATAAAGGGGAACTAAAAGAACATAACAGCGCGAATGTGTATATAAATTGTGCGTGTGTGCATGTAAACTCTATTCTGCATGGCTGAAGCAGGATTAGGGTCAATCCAATAATGATACATTTTCGCTATTAATTTTGCGAGAGAATTATTTGTGTATTAGATATTGATTTGTAGTACTAGAGATTGAACTGTATATATATGGGACGTAGATTTAGAATTTTTTCACTACGTTCGTATGAGGATAGCAGATGTATTCTACCAGACACTGGCACACTGATGACATTAGAGAAAAACAGACTCCAGCAAAGAAACAAAAACCCACCAGTAAAGAAACAAAAAGAAAATCCAACAAAGAAACAAAAAGAAACTCCACCAAAGAAACAAAAATAAACTCCAGTAAAGAAACAAAAAGAAGCTCCCGCAATTAAACAAAAAGAAACTCTAGTAAAAAAAAAGAAACTCCAGCAAAGAAAAAAAAAAGAAACTCCAACAAAGAACCAAAAAGAAACTCCAGTAAAGTAACAGAAAGAAACTCCAGCAAAGAAACAAAAATAAACTCCAGTAAAGTAACAGAAATAAACTCCAGCAAAGAAACAAGAAGAAACTCCAGAAAAGCAATAAAATCAAAGTTCAGCAAAGAAACAAAAAGAAACACCAATAAAGAAATAAAAAGAAACTCCAGTTAAGAAACGAAAAGAAACTCCAGCAAAGAAACAAAAAGAAACTCCAAAAAAGTAAAAGTTTTCAATCTTTATTACTTAAGAGAGACGAGACTTCAATAAAAACTCTTTAATCTCACTTATTATAGATAAGAAGAGACTACTATTAATAATAAGAAGAGACTCAGCATACTGTCTTATAATATCTTTGTGTTGAACTTTCGCTTTCAATTATTGTATTATCTATTTCATGAATGTAATTGATGCAAACCTTACAATACTAGTTATACAAGTCTATATAAAACGAACTTAATATTAAGATCAAATACTAGCTATCACTATAAATCATTAAACTTAAACCAAATCTCCCTATACTACCATTTAAACAAACCCATTTAATCCTGAAGCCCGAGCTGAAACTCATAAAGACTAGCTTTTGGCATCCCTACTTCACAAGGGGAGAGGGAACGGAGCGCATAGGAGCGAGACATGCGTGTGCGTGCATATGCACATAACGCATACGTACGACGCATGGCTCGAGCACGGTTAGTCGGCCACCGACGGTGGAAATCTCAAATTGCGGTAGGTCATGACTGGAAGCGAGTTGAGCACGTATGGGCGTTAAAAATATTACGCGTTTCTCCAAACTGAAAGGGTGTTTGATAACAACCTTATATACGCTAATAAGCAGTTATACCTATTAGTTTTAATCAGCCCTCTAACGCTGGGTGTCCGGGATTCGAATCCCGCACGCACCTCTGATTTTTTATATACGCAAATAAGTGGTAATAAACTACTGGTTTTTATTCAGGCCTCTCACGCTGGGTGTCCAGGATTCGAATCCCGCACGCACCTATGTTTTTTTCGAAGGTATGTGCGTATTAGAAATTATTTATCAGTCGCTTTAACGGTGAAGAAAAACATCGCGAGGAAACCTGCATATCTATGAGTTCTTTGTAAAATTCTCGAAGGTGCGTACAGTCTACCAATCTGCACTTGACCAGCGTGTTAGACTATAACCTAACCCTTATTCTGAGGAGTAAAGCTCTCTGCAAAGGAACAACAGTGGGTTGATGATACTCTAGAAATGAGTTTATATTAAATGGACAAAAAGTTTGAAACATTGTCTCACGCACAAATAAACGTATCTAGTATTGATAATTATAGTATTATTATTAGTACTATTAGTATTGAATATTATAGTATATTATTGCACAAGTAACTAAGATCACATTTCAATAAATTAACAATACAAAATACATTGGGGATCTAAAGATATCTCAAAGAAATAAATAGCGCCTGAAAGCCTCGTTATGGCACTGTCAAAAAAATAATAAAATTAATAATTTCTACTATGTTGAACTAAGTAATCGTAGAACACCACTACCAATTATATGCCACGTAATTTTCTATGTTTGCTTTCGCTAACTTTTTGTACATAGAAACTAAACAAAAATTCGTTATATATTTTTAATTTGATGAAAAGGACCATCAATGCTGGTAGTTAGGGCAAATTTGGGCATTTGTCTTCAAGACACAAAATATTTATGTTATGAATTTCCCAAAAAATGTATCTTTATAATTTGGGATCCATGGCGGAAATCCAATAGAAACTCGGCCCGATTTTATTATTTTATTTAACACGTTGACTGCGGCAAACACACCTGTCGTGTTATACTGTCCGCGCCACCGGTGCAGCTCGCACGCATACGATGTGTGCCACCGTTCTGGAACACGCTTATTGTGTTACGCGCCGCGCGGGCGGATTGTTTCGAATATTAGGGCCGCGGACAATGGGTTAAGTTTACGCTATTTATAATCACACTATTTGATGGTTTTATGCGCCACAATTATAGCGACAGAGCAAAAACTATATTCTGTGCTATTTCCATTACACAAAAAGTAGGATTCCGTAAGGAATAAATTATCAAGATTCCTTGAAGATATAAAATGATATTGCTCAACTAAGGAATGCTTTAACATTGTGCAATACGTTGCTCGGATAGGGTATATTCTCTTTTACAACATAATCGTTGCTCTAATAGTGTCGGAGCATGGATAGTAGCACTAAAGTTTTATTTCGCCATACATAACCAGCTCAACCGTCTTAGCGACCCTTTGGGTCTAAGCACCTCTGTAGTGCAGACGACTGATATCGTACACACAACGACGTAATTACATTTTACAATTTTACAGGAGAAGTGTCTATAAGTTTGGTATTGTAAATATCGCTTGTATTTTCAATCATATCAATTTATATCTCTTTTGAAAACTACTCTAAGAACTCCTCCGAAATTTTTCTGTTGATAATTCTTCTAAGACGGGAACCAAAGACGTCAACAATTCAATATGCCCATTTTGATTTTTTTGAAGGGAAAACTTCTTTAGCATCTTTGTGATTTGAAAGTCGATGAAACGAAAAAGCGACATTAAAAAGAGACAGGCATATAAATTCATAAGTTTATTTTTCGTCATGACAGATTTTGTAAATAGATGGCGGTCAAACTGCAGTGGCGTAATA